>JASDQU010100173.1:494421-519601 GCA_032191745.1 Picea mariana
AAGATCAGGATGCAGACATTCTGACGAAGGCGCTCACCAGGAGAAAATTTGAATACCATAGAGACAGGATTGGGGTGAAGAATAATCCCTTTCTTGTTGAGAGGGAGTGTTGAAAAGTCAACAAGAAATGTGTGTCTAATTTATTTTTCCCTTAAATAAATTGGACAATAAATATTAATCTATTATCTCATAATTACTTGAAATAATTAACTAAAATGGAAAATTAGTTAACTATAGGAAATTTGAGTTAAAAGGTTGACCGGTGGGACAGGAAATTCGAATTAGTTATAAGTAAGTGATTTGGAGTTGTAACATAATTATAAGTGTAGTTATGTGAGTTGTAAAGTAGTTTAACTCAGTTAAGTGAGTTAAGCTTAGTTGTACTAGTTGTAATTGAACTTACACTAGTGAGAGTTCAGTGAATTAATTATTAATTAATTCACAATTAGTGAACTCACATGCAACTGAAGATTTACCACTATTAACTACATGCATGTCAGATCCATTGGAGACCCAGTTGAGATAACAGGTGAAAGGGATAGTTTGGCTATCAGTTATGATTTCAGTGAAGTGCATTGATGCAATCACACACATAGTGGATGTGCTTTTGAGAAATGCAAAACCCAGGCAAGAGGAATTCAAATTCATTTGCAGGTTTTTCATTGTAGGGATTGCGCAAAGGAGGCAGGCTGTCTAGAGGCAGAGAATTGGCACATGTATTTGTTGATTTTTGCATGACAGTGTGAGATGATTGGATTGTACTGAGATCTCTTGGATTAGAGTTTTGTATGAGATTGTTTCATGATCCATGATATACATAATATATGATAGTGGGTTTTTTAGCTTTATGCTTTCCCAAAAAAAATCTGTGTTATGTGTGATTGATCTTTCTTCTTGATATTGGAATTGGCGACCGTGTTTTAAATTCTGCAAGAATATTTGTAGAAGCGATTATGTATTTAACAATGGCATATAATTGTTATATCAGGAGAACCCAGGCAATACATAATTTGTATTAAAATTTCTACACTCTCAACAACAACAATATTTGTGATGGTGGAGGGAGTATGGTTGACCATCTATGTGGGGAGTTTCCTTTGAAGGAATGCCATGGTATGGGAGTAGCGTGGAGTCCAAGAGACTATTCAGATAGTTTATTAGTGCATGGGGATGAATTCCATGGATTGGTACACTCCTCAGAGATTGATCTCCGATTGGAATATCACCCGGGCAGGATCAATGAGCATGATAGACATGAGACTATTCTTAGGTGTCCTTATGAGTTTTTGGTCATATCCTTGGGATTGACCAATGAACCTACCACTTACCATATTTTGTTATAGTTGCATAGATTTATATTTCTATTCTTTGATGCTCATAGTATATATAGCAGGACATGGGAGGATCCCTTGAGACAGTTGAGTGAGATAGGGGGAATTATAGACACGACACAGATTTTTTATTTAGGGAATGTGGCCAGTGCACAGGATGATAGGGACATATTGAGGGATGATATGATCTACTATAGAGGTGACACATATTTATCCCCTGAGGCCACACTTAGGGAGATGATAATGAGGGTGATGCATGATGCACCTCTGGTAGGACTTTCTGAGAACTTGTATGAGCATGAGATACCACATAAGGCAAAGTTTCTTTACAAGAAAGTGTCTAGACTCCATGCATGGTTAGAGTACATTATTAGGAGTAGGGATTGCGGATTACTCTGTGTGGTTTGGCATGAGTGTGATAGATTTTCATGCATGGAGTTGATTCCTAGTATCTAGTTTCCATCAGTTGATTGCATATAGGGATTAGAGATGAGGCTCAACTAGATTCCAATAATTATCAGTGTAGCACAACAACAATTAGCAGGCCTTGGGAGTGATGGACTTCCAATTCTTTGGTGGGATGTGGGAATTCATTTGAGTGATCGATTGCTTCGGATGGTGATGATGATTGATAGAGTTGTGAAAATGATTGGTCTGCTCTATGGTTGAGATGTCGATAGTGGATAGGTTGAGACTTACTCTATATGGCAGGATAGAATTTCCTTCCTGATACTTGGAGTTGAGGTTGGCAGTGGATTTGCAGATTTAGACTTCACTGAGACACCTTTGCAGGGGATGATTCAGGATAGTGGTTTCATTCCATTCTGGGATTCCCACTTTGGGCTACTGGAGAGGAGGATGCAGACTAGGCATGTTGGTCTGATAGTGATGATCAGAGTGGTACAATGATAGCATGGTGGTTCCCTTCTAGGATTAGTTTGGGATCCTGGGATTACATTGTTTGAAAATTTAGCTATTGTTAGAGATGAGAGAGCTAGTTTTGTTTTTCAGGAGTTTACTCTTGGGATTTCATGGGTTGATAGTTGGGCAGCTGGGAGATTCAGCCATTACTTTCAAGAGCTTATACATATGGATAATTGGATTGGTGTCTTAGGTGGGACATTCTATGAGGTGTGGACCGAGTATTTACGGTATATATTTTCTCTATTGATCGGTGGTCTTCATGAGGTCTCTTGTGTGAGTACATTGTGGGCCAATATTGTGGGCGATAGGTGCTCCACGCCTTTTAGATTGGTTTGGGATCCGAGGATCACTCTAAGTTTCGGTTGGGTTCATATTGTTTATCATAGGGTTGTGATGGCATTGCTTGAGGACAAGTAATCTTTGGCAAGGGAGGATTGTAATGTTCCCATTTTTGGATTCCCTTGCGTTATAGTTAGAGGGAACTTTATGAGTTTATGTCAGCCTAACCAGAGGAGTAAAAGGAGGATACCCGTGAGATCAGGAAATTTGGAGGATTTATATGGGCCCCAAGCTAGCCCATTCACCATCTTTCATCATCAGGATAATTTTTGCACAGTTCTCTTTTGGTTCCATGGCATTCCAATGATTTTCGTAATTTTGGGTTATTATTGAGCATGTTTTAATTAATTACAATGAAGGTGTTATTTAGAGATTTTTTTTTGGAGGAACACCTTAGTGTAATAGCTCGTTGGAACTTTTGATAAAATATCTAGAGGATAGGATGATAAAAAGTGACTTTTAGTGGCCAAAGAAGTTATAAGGGTGAATTAATCACTTTTTGGAGTAAAAAGGGTCATTAATTTAATACATGATTTTATGAAGAAATATTAAAGATGAATTAAAAGTCAATTGAATGGAAAAAGGTGAAAGGGGGTATAAAAGAGTGACAGGGGCTTCTATTCTCTCATTATGTTGATGATCATTTTCACTTGTATCTTTGAGCTTTGGAAGCTTGAATGTTTTGAGGGTTTTGAGTGAACAAACCCTAGAGATTAGCAAAGAGGTGAAAGATTCTTTTGTTCCTAATCCAAGCTAGGTCAAGGTGGTGAAACATTCCACCCTCACCATTCTATTTCATTTTCATATCCATTTCTTGCATTGTTGGTAAAAGAGAGTGCAATTATTGGATGATTATGCAGAGAGGGTGCACTGTCCAATAGGAAGCAGTTCGATTTGGCTTCTGAGAGTGAGATCTTGAAGAGATATGAGTTGGTTTGTGTTTGGATCACATGGAACAACTTTTCTTGGCACCCTTGGGGGTTTCCAGCATCCATATTATTTATTCTCAGAGCTAGGGATAATTTACTGAAGGAGGGCACATTGGGGGTTTGAGATCTAATGATTTGTGGTCAAATTTTACATCTATAGCCAGGGGAACTTCTCATATAAGTTAGCCATCATCAGATCTACAATATTGCAACTATTTCATGAAGATTTTACATGAGATTTATTGTGCATAATTCAACAGGGCGTAAGCAACAAGGAGGGCACATTTCTTGGTATGGGAATTATGGATTTTGCATGATATAACATATCTTTTGGGAAACCATCATTAGGGGATAGGAAATAAGGATCATTGACACTATTTACTTTCCTTTTGGAGCCATTATAGGTCAATAAAGTGGATTTTGTATTACTTATATCAGATTTGGAAATTACTATCATTGGACAACCATTTATAATAAATAAACAAGCAAGGATTGTGTGGAGGTATTTGTGCTTTTGTTGTGTATTACTTGTCATTTACTCTTATGTTTATTCTATTATATGTTCCACTTGAATTCATGTTGTTTTATACAAGTTAAACTCAAAAAGATGGATGGAAATGCAAGCTACAACCATGTTATGCAAACTCTTTGACATAATGATTCAATGATAAAAGCGGTCGTATACATAACAACGAGAAAATAAAATAATAATAACAATAGACACTTAGAGGGTTCTAAGGAGGTTGGAAATCATTCAATTGACCCTCTAAATACATCAATAATCCACCTTGAGAGTTGGGACAACAAGAGAGTTTATTTTCCCAAGGCCTTTGAGCAAACACATTTAAGTGTTTGACGAAATTTCTCAACCACATAGATATGATTTTTACATCAGATTTGGTTGGGGATATAACAATAATTTTTCTACTAGGAGGTTCTCTTGATGATTCATCATGCCATTCCCTACCATACTTGTCACTTTCCACACTTCATCCCCTCATCTCCTTACCTTTTGGGATTTTCTGGTTTATTGACCCAAGAAGGGATCGTCCCTCATTTCATGGGAAGAAGGGGTTGAAGACGCAGAGGCTTGTAGATGGAAAAATATAAAATCCAATCATGAACCTTCTGTATGCTCACCTAGGGATCCCGAGGACAATGAAATGTCTCTCATAAGAAACTGATGGGACCCATAAAAAAATAGCTAATACAAATGCCAACTAAGGTGGAGCATGTGTGGGAATTATTTTTCATGCTTAGGTAGAAGCCCCACACATTTTTTCAACTTGGGGAAGCATGATGTGACCAGGTTAAAGTCAAGGTGGGCACTGTTTTTCATGATTAACTAGAATCCCCACTTTGTCTTCAACATGGAAACATCTTAAAAGAATAAAAGGAAATAAATGGGATTGGAAAAAGTTGCATTGAAAACGAAGGTGCAACATGCCCTCTACAAAGGAACCCATAAATGAGACACTACAACCCCTTGTATGTCATGAAACACATGCCCAAGAGTCTTTCCCCCATCCATGTCATTTCATCCACATGACTTAGAGAAAGGTCTGCTTGGGAAACACTCCTAAACTTGAGGTATGATTCACCCAATAGGTTACTTTGTCAACCGTCCCATACCTAAACTAGGAAAATTGTATAGGGTTTTGAGCACTTGTTTATTTTGATGAGGTAGTTTGGATGTACATGATTATATGGATATTTTGTTGATTTTGTTTACTCATCATGATACATTTGACTTGAGATCCTTGGAGGGCGTATTCATTGTCTTTGCAGGACCTAGTTGGTGGACAGTTTTGGAAGAACAAACCTAGCTTGGGATTCCTTGGGGCTTGAATCCCATAGGTTGGATACTAGGTCCCACACACCAAGTGATGATGGAATTCCTTTGGAGGCCTAAGAGACACCTTGGATGATCTCACCTATCCCCTACAAGCCAAACGACTTGCCTTTGGAGGCCAAAATATCACCTTTGAGGTCTTGACATCACCCTAAGGATAGGGTTTGGTGGTGATTGAAGACACTTGGAACGTTTTGAAGGAGGGATCCCTTGGATCATGGAGTAGAAGATTGGCTTGAATACATCTGGCCTTTGGAGGCCTAGCACACTCATCTCCAACTCAACTATTTGACCTAAAGTGCCAAAACGTTGCCCCAAGAGGGTGATGACTTGTTTCTAGGGTTTATCTTATGTGCAAATTATGAATTAAAAAATGTGATTTTGGAAAAGGGGCAAGAAAAAGAGAAAATTTACCCTTATCTCATGGTTTACCCTTTGAATGTGGACAAGATATGTCTTATAGGATTTGTATGAATAGAGATCATCTCTATTTCATTTTACCATAGCTCTCCCATTGTGAGAAGACTACATTGGCTTAAAATTGCACCCTCCTTGGGCAATTTTCTCTATCTCTTTTGGTTACATTATCTTGTTATGGTTTATCTTATGCTATTGGATGGATGGATGATGCACTAGCTCTCTTGAAGGCTTGTTCTTGCTTTATGGTGGATTTTCCTTGGTGAATTAGGGTTTCATATTGTTAATGCTTCAACTAGGTAAGGATTTCATGTCCATTGCTCTCTTTTCTTGGTTGTAAGGTTAATGTGATGATCTATTGGGGAGTATAAGGGCATACAACCCCCTCCAAGTCCATTATAATTGTTTGGAATAATCTATTGTGGAAAGGATACTAGGGGGAGTAAAAGGGTTTACACCATCCTAGGTTTTTCCCTGTTGGTTAGGGTTTGACTTGGGGATTAAAATGGATTAAAACCCCAAGGAAGTAACTCAACCAAATTTTTTAATCAAGAGACTCCATTTCTCCCAATAGAAAGGTACTAGTCTTCATGCATTGGAGAAATAAATTATTGCATTGGTAATCGTGAAAAGTTGAGATATTGAAATTGTCTTAAGTGAAATTTAAACATATCTCTAAGCCACTAACGTGTCTCATTTGGCCAAGAAAGTCTTACTATTTTTGCAATTTTAATATACATCCAATAGGGATGTAGAAAAACTCATAATAAATTTTGATTTTACTCTCTTATCAACCATCAGAATTTGCTAAGAGTTTTCTAGCATCATCTACTAGTCCTAACACATCGTTTGGGTGGATTCTTTGAACGTTTTGGTGGTTGATTTTTCTGTTGTAAAAACTTGTTTGCTATAACCATAAGGCTGCAGATACATCTCTGCAATACTTGTCTATAACAGACTTACATTGATGCTAAAGTCTATGCTTTATTACTTGAGTTCACTAGCTTATCTCTTGCATCATTTGTTAAACTTTCAACATCTTGTTTAGCAACACTAAATATCGTTTCATTGCTGATATATATCTTTGTTGACTGCTGAAAATAGGGACAACAAGATATTGATGGTCAAATATGACCATATTCAACATTGGGGATATCGCCCGGTCAGGGTCCCAATTAGACCCTTTTTTCGTTGAAATGGCGATTCCGACTGGTTCTATGGGTCTCCAATTACTTGTGTCCTAACCTAAGTTCTAAGCTAATTTAATATATATGTGTAGAGAAATATATACAATTTTTTATTTGCTAATATATAATGTTACTTATTTTTATCAGCAAATAGAAAGAAAGGGATCACTCTCTTGTGGCATGCTTACAAGAAAGCAATCCTAAGCCTGAAAAAAGGAATAAATACAAATGCAGATTAATCCTAAGATGCAAGAAAGCAAAAAAAAAATTTAATCTATTCTATCTTGATTAGGTCAAGATATAGATCCCATCCAAACCAAGAGCCAAGTGATAAATAAAAATGGGAGATGACTAATATTGAATTCAAGATTAAGATTTACTTGCAAATCATAGAAACAATCCATATGATTTGCAAGTTATTCACATGAACATGTAATGTAATGGCTTCAATAAATAGTTATTTAAGTCAACCAAAACATCTTAAACTGAATAAAATAGATTCAATGAAAAATCTACTATCATATTGAAGAAACAGTTCTTTCAATGCAATAATAATTAAAACAAAACAATATTACAATTAAATGATAAATAATTATCATTAACTACAATCAAATTTCCATAAATCTATAATCGAATTCTAATTTGAAATATTTTCCTCTCTGTAAAGATAGCTTTAAGAAATTAAAGATTCAAATCAAAACTCAATTAACAAGAAGAAGTAACAACAAATTTGTAAATCATATAGTAGTGCAAGTGAATGAAAATTTGTTATTAGCTTCAAATAAATCTGGTCTTACACAGTCCTCAAGAATCCCACAGAAAGAGAATTAATACAATAGTGTAATCAAGTGCTTCTTTCCCCACATAATTACTTCCCATAGTTTCATATATCTAGAACCTGTAATATATCCCTCATTTGGATTTCTCTTTATTCTCTTAGAAGAAAAGAGACCCCTCTTAACTAAAACTAAAAACTAAAAAGAAGTTATCATAAAACTGTTTTAATTCTAAAACTAAAACTAAAAACTCAACCAACTCCTAAAAAAATAGAAATTAGTTTTCTTTTTTCAAAAATAATTTTGTAACTTTTTTATATTAATTTTTCACTTGTCCTTGGAATTTATGTACAATTTTTGGTCCAAATCCTTTTTTGTACACTAAAAAAATAAATGAAAACTAATTAATAACAAAAAACAAAAACAAAAAATCAGGGACCGTTACAAAATTTCAAATTTTGTAGCCGTTCTTAAAAAAAAATAAAAAAATAAATTAATTCAAATCTATTCAAACCAACATATAAACTAAATACTTGACGATTAATAAGGCTGATTTTCATATATCTAAAATAAAAATATTGATTCCAGAAGAAAAAAAAATCAATTGCCAACAAACTTTTGATCTTAGCATATTTTTGCTTGAATTACACTTTTTTTCTTACCAAACATGCATAATGCTATAATACCATTCTTATTATCATTCAAAGACTCATGGAAAACAAAATTTCTGATTTCAAAAACTTGTATAACACGTGGAGGAATATCATCATGTTCAGAAATTTTATAGAGATTTTTAGATTCTCAATCAAAATTTTGGAATTGTGTTTCAAAACAAATTTCAAGCTCTGACTTGTTGTAATATGTTGCAGGGTTTCTTGAGGAGTTTGAATATGAGGAATATTTATTTCACTAATCCCAATCGATTTTATAGATTCAACCTGCAAACTAAAGTCAAATAATGATAGAACAAATTATAAAATTTCAAAATCAAGATTTGTTCATAAATTTTCCTCCAGTTGGTGCATGGGCACAACTTGAAAAAATGCCTTCCAATGGACCAAGGATATCTCCAAAACTACTCATCAATTTGAGAAATACCTCACCAGTCAGCTAAATTCATCCATTCTGAGAAAAACCCATGTTTTATTTTTCTGAAATTCAATGCGGTTTGAGCAGAAATTGAAAATGAAATTTGTGAGTTTGTTCAGATTCCATCTAAATAACTGAAGAATTCAAGAATAATCATGAGCATATCAAATCATTCAAGATTAGAAATAAACCATATAACAGAGAAATCATACTTCTGTTTTCAATATCTGAAACTTGCAATCCCCAAATCGTAGATTTCCTCATTGAAACTAAGCACAAAACTTGATCTGTTTGGTTTTGTATCTGAAAACAAAGGCGGCTACAAAATTTTCTAGAAAAATCTGTCTTAGAAAATCGATTATATATCTGAAAATATTCACTTTTTGAAAAAAATGCTTGCGAATCAAGTAAAATGGCCCATTTTGGAAATGGGTTTTCGATGGTTTTCCTATATTCTCAATTATTTGTTCATAATTCACCTTGCAAAATTACCGCTCTATTCAAGCACGAATTCACCAATCCTTCAAACTGATCAATGATATCCCACCATTTTCAACTAATTCGCTTCAACAAATTCAAAACTTGAAAGCTCAGATATGAAGATTAAACCCATGAGAGAAATGGCCAAGTAAAATCTGAGGTGAATATGTGAAATACAAAGCTGTGTGTATGAAACCCTTGCTCACAATGAAAAAATCCTTATGATAGAAAATCCCTAAATCATGAAAGGATGAGAAACTATAAGCCTATCTCAACTTTGATGAGTGAATTAATTTTTGTTTATGGCAAGACACATGATGTTATCCTAAACCACTTCATGGATTAGAAGAAAAGCAAGTTGAAATGTTATATGGAAAACCAAAAATTCAAAATGTTTTGTTACCCAAATCATGTATTAAGTTGATAACATTAATCACATTAATAACATTGTTGTCATGATTAACTAATTCGTCCATTGTTCATAAATATTTTACCATATAAATGATGAATATCACATGTTAATGTATAATGCTTTGAGCATATTTTCGATTATAAGGTAGGCTATAACAAAGTGTATTAAATCTCAATATGAAATAAAATCTCTTTAATTCTTCATCCAAATAATATAAAATGGTGAAATAAATAAGACTTAGGATGAAAAACAACTTTTGAATAGCCTAATAGTTTTTTAATTTTTTTTGTGGCTCAGGTAAAAAAATTATCATGAACACGTATATAAGCAATATGATCAAGATCATTAGAGATGAATAATATATAGAATCTAAACACATCACTTTATGATCAAGTTGATCATCAAAACAACTTAAAAAAACAATAAAATCGACCTAAAAGTGATATGACACAAGGAAAATATCGAAATTGAATTTTGAGTTTTATGTTACAATTCAGGAAATTCAAAAGAACACATGCATCATCGATGTAAATAAGATTAAAAATATGAAAAATCATTTGCTCTAAACTTAACAAGCGCATTGATGCTCAGTTTGAAATGAGGATCCCAAACATATTTACAAAGAAAAATTAAATCAAACTAAGAAAAAATATTCAAAACTAAAGGGGCCCAAATTATTTTTATTGACAATAAATGCAAATTTGGGAGGGTTATTGTGCACGACAAAACAAGCTTAAATTTCTTTTCCACTTAACACATAGCTTGTATACTTGGTGTTTCTTGTTTCTTAGGCAGGTACCATCGTCATCCACATGCACTCAAACTTCTTGGAAACCATTGATCACTACCGAGATTCATTTCCAAGATAATTTCCATTTAGCAACTTGACCTATAGGGGAATCCACTCATAAGTATCACTTTCTATCTCATTCCCCCCCTAGGGTCACCCAGGATTCCCCCCTTGAGGTGGTCACTTCACCTTTAAAGTGATGGGAATACCTATCTGAGGTGACAATGGGTAGGTATTCTCCTAGTTATCACCATCTTGTGGTTTAGGTCAGGCTTTACCCAATCTATAGTTTGCGCGATAACAATATCCATAGCAAGTTGTTTGTCCTTGACTAATTTCCTTTTCTTCTTGGTTGGTTGTTCTACTACTAGACCTAATTGTTTTTTTCTAATCACTTCTTCCTTAGGTTGCTTTGTTATCAAAATGTGTTCCATAGGTTGATTTGTTGCTAGCTCTTGTGTTACCTTGTTTCTACTCCCATTTCCCTTTGGATCCATGTATAAATACTTTCTTGTTAGTTATTCAAACAACAAGGCATGCAAAATATGTTAGATTTGAAATCAAAATCAATTCCATGTTGTAGCCCATTTCAACAGTTTGAACTAAAGATGTCTTTCAAGAATTAAAGGGTTCCTACCCTAATTTGAGCCACATTTTTCAAAGAAGATCATAAATCTCATCTTTCTTGAATGGAAATCAGGATTTGAAACTATGGAAGCCTTAGAACTACCATTGCTGATAATTATTGGTTATGAAATGGATATTCACAATTTGTGTTAAAAGATAGCTATCAAATGTGAATAGGGATATGAATATAGTATGAAAATGATGCATGCAATTTGGGTTTGAGTAATTCTACATTTGAAGAGTGAGTTAAATATTTCAGGAAACAACCTATTGAAAATAAACATACCCAAATCATAACTCCAAGCTAATGAGAGATTGTGATGAAGGGGAGTCTAAATCCTAAGGAAAGATGATCATTCGAATAATTTCTTTTCTTTTGAAAGGTGTATGCAAGCTGACTATTATCTGTTGAAATGAATTAATTTAAACAATATGGGAATCGAAATAATAACACATTTTTCTAGCTTAAACATGTATGAAAACGACTAAGCCTATAGATAAAAAAATTATGATTAACAATTTAAAGACGAGGGATTCGAATTGAGTACCTATGGATGCACAACCTGATGATGAATAAACTATGGTTGTTAGAATGGTGCATGCATACTCCTCTACTTGGAGTGTTATATACTACAACAGATTATTGATGGAGTGTTAAAACAACTTTTATAGCAAAGTGTAGACTGACAACACCTTTTCAAATCCTCTTATTTCATTTGAAAGGCTAACCTTCAATGATGCGAGGATTTTAAAATGGAGGAATTAATTCAATGGACACCATCAAATATATAGGGTGATGGGACATCTATTAATATACATGTTTGAAGTTAAATGGATTATTCAACACTAATTCATAATTTGAAATGAAATTTTGTCTAAACTCAAGTTTTAACGCTTTTCGAAGAGGATTTGAGGGAGGACTTGATTTAAAAATTGGTCTCGTTATTGCACAATCTGTAGATTGGGAAAAGCCCAACCCAATCCACAAGAGTGTGAAAACTATGGGATTACCTACTCACTGTCATCTTAGATAGACATCCCCATTGATTAGTGATGATAAGTCACCACAAGGGGGGAATCTCGGTGACCCTAGGGCGATTGTGATAAAAAGTGATGTGATGATGAGTGAAACCCATATAGGTTAATATTGGAGATGAATAATGGCTTGTAAAAGAGTCTTGTGAAGGGGTAAGTGAGTGCCAAGTCTTTTGTACCTGCAACACAATGTTAGCCATGCCTGGAACAAGACAAATGATCATAAACCAAGCCTTATATCAAATGGAATCAAGAAAGAATCCTTGTTGTACCAAATTGCAGCAGTATATAAGTGTATAAATCAGCAATAAACAATTACCAATAGATGCAAATATACCACCAAAATCAAGTATAAGATGATGGAAACTAAGATAGCAATAACTAGTCAAACTTCCACTAAAAAGAGAAAGACATTAGATGGTATTTAGGGTTGTTTTTTAAGTGTTCTCAACAAATATTATGACATCCAAGTGGCTATATCAAACAATTGATATAGAATCTATATCTATCTATAGAAATAAACAATTAAACAGACAAAAAGATAGCTAATGAGTAGTAGAACAATAATCTAGGTTCACAAGTAAATTTTAGTGGTAGATAAGTGAGAAATAGAGGAAAGAAAATAAGTTTTGTTGCAGCCCTAGTGGCTGTAGCATTAATTTATAACAGAAATAAGAATTACAAGGCTAATCTAGATTCCCTTAGGGCACAAAGAATCCTTAAGCATGCAAAATTGATTCCAACTTGAACAATTCCAAAATCTCTATTTTTCATGTATTCCAATGCAATGATTTTATTTCTCCAATGCAATTTAGATTAGTGCCTTATCAATTGGGTTATGGGGATTCTTGTTGTAAGGGATAGTTGTGTTACCCCCCTATGGGTGTAAGCCTTTTTACTCCCTAGGGAAAACAAAACTAGCAAGGTAAATCTAGGAGGGTGTAAGCCACGGGGTCTTCACTCAGTGAACCTGTGACATAGCACCTTTGTTCATAGGATATTAAAGAATACCCCTAATTTCATTTAATATTGATAAATACCTCCAAAAATCCTTTTGTTTAACCCCCCTCCCAATAAATATTTTCAATAAAAGAAACACTTATTTTTACTCGATACCTATTTTTATACCCCACAATACCTATAAACCCCTCTATATCCACATTCCCCCCAATACCTACAATATATTGACTCTCTTTTTCACAATTACAAAACCCCCTTTATGAATGAACGTGACAAGATATTGGTCAACAAGGTCAAACCCACGTGGTGTAAGCCTTTTTACTCCTCCTAGCAACCTTTGCGAAGTAGCTTTTCCAAAACAAATAATTGAACTTAGTAGAGGGAGAATGCCTTTATACTCCTCCAAGTGTTTAGACAAGAATAACCATGAAACAAGAAGAAATACTAGCAATATACATAAAATTATTTACCAATTCCAATAGATAGCAAGATAAACCCTCTTTTACCAAGATTATTCCACCACAAAGAAAATATAAGCATCCAAGAGAGATAACACATCACTTCCTTCCAATATACAAGTAACTAGCATCCAAAACAGCACAAGAGAGAGAATATGTGATTTGCCCAAGTAGGGAAAAAATTTCAGCCAAGATCTTATGTAATTCTCAAGTGTGATATATTCAAAATGAAAGTGACAAGGTCCTTATTTATACATTGTTATCCCCTAGCCTAGGGATAACTAACGAGATCACGTCTCAAGGCCCAAAGGTCCTAGACATGGAGTACCGAGATCCGGACGACTTGAGCATGGCCTCAGAGGCCCCTCTTTTCTTTAGTGCAGTCCATTTATTACCAACATCAGTATCCATCCCACCAGCCTGTTCATGAAGTAGCAGTGAGTCTTGCTCCATGAGGTAATGAGTCCAGGTATCATGGTATGTATCACTCTAATTTTTGAAGCACTTGAATATGTTGTAATGAATCCTTCTTCATTTCATGACGTTTGCTTGGAAGTTATGCTCTTTGCCTCGTTCATGCCTAGAAGGGTGACATGGTTCCCTAGTAAGTTCGTTTACCTTTAGGATGGGTTGCCACTTAGTGTGTCCGTGAAAAGTCATCGTTTGTTCCCTCCATACTTACCACTTTCCATCTTTATTCCTCTCATCCTCCCTACCCTTGTTTGGGCATTATGATTGGCTACACTAGGAAGGGTTTTATCTTACCTCCTGAGAAGAAGGGGCTAAAGGCCCATAAGTTAAAAGTAGCTAGCAAAAGTTAAAATCCAATATTGAAAACTTTGAGATGCTTCGCCCAAGGATCCCTGATAAAGTAGTGAAAGATTCTCAGTAAGAAAAGGGGACCCATAAGATACATAAACACTCAAGGTACTAGTTGATGGATAGGAGGTCTCATCACGAGCCGACCTATAATGACAATGGACATGTAGCGGTATGACATTACCACCTATTTGGTCACCAAACCAGGGTAGTGGCTCTTGGTGACATAGCCAAGAGAAAGGGGGTCTCATCACGAGCCATCGTTCTCATTTCCGTGAAATGTTTGTGGATAACACTGTCACCTCTAGTCATCAAGCCAGGACAGTGTCCCTCAACTATTCCCTTGAAGCACAAGAGATAAATATCAAAAGAAATAAAGTTAAGAGTAAAAGGAAATGAATGGGATAGGAAACAATTGCATTTATGACAAGGTGCAGCTTTCCCTCTACAAAGGAACCCACAGGTAAGACTTTACATTTCCCTGTTATTACATGCACCCCATGCACAAATACTTACCCCATGCTAGCTCATACACTTACATGACTTGGACTAGATCCCACCTGGGAAACACCCCAAACTTAAGAGAGGTTATCCCAATAGGACACCCAGAGACCTTCTCCAAACCTAACCTGTCAAATTGCATAATGTCTTTGAGCATTTGTCTGGGTTAAGGGGGGTTTGTTGCACATGTGTGGGTAATTTAATTATTGGATGTGATTTACATGCTATGATCCTTGTGAATTATGAACCCCTGGAGGGCGTACTTATTGTTGCTATAGGACCTTTCCCGATGGACAGGTACACATGAGGGAATGATTATCTTGGACCTTCATGGGGATTACAGCCCAAAGATGGATGTTGAAATGCCAACCAAGGGTAGGAATAAATTAAAGACTTGTACCGACAGAAAGAAGGACGTGGCCTTTGGAGGCACCCTGACAGGCCTAGACCTAGGGGGACCTTGATCTTCCCACATGGACATTATCCCTTGAGGGCCCTGAATGTCACCATCATAGTTCTAGACGTCATCCAGATCTAGGGTTTCATTTTGGAGGCATTTGTGATCCTGGTGGCACGTGTGGGCATCATTTGAGGCTTCTAGAGGCCATGTGCCCCACTTTTCTAACTCAATGTCACCCTAGAGGGGTATGAAATCACCCTTGGAGGTTTTTCTAGATGCAAATTAATTGTTATTATGTCAAAACTGAATTTTATTGTAAATTCACCAGGTCGGCCTTATTTTTTACCTAAAATTAATTAAAGGTCAAAATTTTGTATAAATAAGCATAAAGTACTCTCATTTTCACATCACAACTTGTCATTTGAGACAACAGGTTTGAAATTTGCGCCCTAGTGAGGGTTATTGGCTGAAATTGTGAGGCGCCATTCTTGTTTAAAATTATTTTTTGCAACTTGGATCAATCTTGGAAGTTTTGTGGTGATCTTGCATGGTATTCTCATGATTATTCTTGGTGCAAGTAAGTAAAATCTGCATTTTGTCATCTATTGAATGGTTTGTTGTATGGTTTTATTTTCTCATACAAGATTATGAAATTGCATGGTATACTTAATTCTTGAAGTAAGAAACTTAAATTGCTACTTTCTACTTTTTATTTGCCAAGCCTTTCATTGAATTGATCTAGTAACTAGTGAAACCCTAGAGCCCTAAATTTCTAACACTCTAAGGATTTGGACTTAGTTATTGTTTCTTAAGTATTACTTCATAAGAAGGCTAAGGAGAGCAAGGTGTTAGGGCCTAGAATTTCCTACACCCTAGCATCTTGTCTCTTGAGGTCAAAGCATAGGGGGACTTAAGTTACTACTTCTCCTATGCCTTTTCCCCTCTTATACTTTTGTGCATCATCATCAATTGATTTGAAGCCTTAGAAGAAGCCATCCACCTTGACTCCATTACCCTTGAAGGCACTAGTTCTCTTCTCTTACTTCTTGAAAAGACGTAACTCAAACTCCTTCACTTCATACTCAAACTCTTTCACCTTGTACTATACTAATTTTCTAACCTAGTCTAGAAATACTAACAACTAATTTGTTGTTGTCATAATCACTGCTACAACTATCATTTTGTAGCTTGTATTAGCCTACCAACCATCTAAGTCATCCCATAATTTGTATATGGCAAGGTACTATCAATAAGTGTTAAAGTGTATGTTTAAATTTCCTTTTTAGAGTGAAAATTCTGAAGGTGTTACCGCTGTCATAGATTTTGTTATAGCCATTAATGCATCCTTTAACATGCCTAAATTCATCCATAAAACCATTGGGAACTTGTACTAAGTGTTATCTCCTGCTAATTTGCATTATTTTTTCCCAAAGCATCTTGTCCTTGTGTTATCTTTCCACTCAGATTTTGAAACTTTTCCACCAGCTCCGTCAAGCTCCCATCACCTAAATCCTTCACTCGACTGATCATCCAAAATATTCATGTCCTCCATGAGCCAAAAATTTGGTAAATATCCCAAACATATATCTAGTCTAAATTCTTATCTAAACCCCCCGGTTCCATCACTTCATTCATTTTTACCCTTAATTTCATATTCCCGTTGAAAATAAAAAATATTCCTTTTATTAAGCACCCTTATCCCATCCACAAAGTCATGTGTTAAGCCTCATATGCCGAAAGTCCTTAGAAATTGGAAAAAGCGTTTATTATTATTAATATAGATATTTTTATATTAAAATATTTATATTAATATTTGATCCAATATTTAATTTATGGCATTACCTCAAATCTGGGCACGAATCTCGATTTATAATATGGAAAAGTCAAAGAGTGGATGGAGGGCGCACATACATATTGGGCATAGAATTAACGCGGAGGTTAATTATGTGAAGGTCGGCCGGGAAAAGTACCTTGGTTTTGGTGATTGACATGTGTTTTTACGTGGTGAATATCGGGGAGAAAAGTAGTTTGAATTAAACCACTCCAGCCCAAGCCCGATATAATAAATGCACCATTTATCATATAGTTTATGTGCGGAATTTTCCAGGAGTATGTTTCAATAATGATTATGGAATTTCAAATAAATGAAATTCTTCCTCACGGTGAAATTGTTTTACAGGTAAAATTCACATTTTACAAATCAAAGAAATTAACGTTTATTTCCATGGAAAGGAATTAAATGGGAAGGTGCAAGTGAAAGGAAGACTTGGATAATTCTTTATCCAAAGGTTTTACGGAAGTAAAAGAAGAATATAAAAGGTATTTTACAGTGAGATGGTAAATTGGAAAAAAACATGACACAGTAAATGTTTTTCACAGTGAAATGGTAAATTGGGAAAAACATAACACAGTAAATGTTTTTCATAGTGAAATGGTAACAATAAATGTTTTTTACAGTGAAATGGTGAATTGGGCAAAACAAGACATGGTTTTAAAACCCACTGGCATGAATTAAATTATGGAAATTTAATTCTACAGGATAGAAAAAATTTTGGGAATTATTTTTATTCAAATACATTATTCCCAAATATTTAATGAGAATATGGATAGATGGAATTAAATTTGAAAGAGTATAAGTGACATTTCAAAGAGAACATAGCAGAGGAAAGAGCTGGAGCGTCAGAGGAATTTGCAGGGATCATGAAACGTTTTTCTGAAAACTGTCATTTGTAATCATTGTAGAAGCTAAAACGTGTCAGTTCATCTATTGTAATCAATTTCTAAATAAAGGAACTCGAAATTGTATAAATGATAGAGGTTTCGAATGTATTAAGTATGGGCAGAAGTGAAAGGACACCTTTTTGGTTGTTTCGAACTTTATTTGTAATTTTCTGAAGCTGATTGAATATAAATGTAGAAGCTTTTGAAGTCTCTATGAAAAGATTCTAACGGTGGTGATATGAGCTTTGTGTTCCTTCATTGTATGTATTTCCTATGATCTTCTATTCCATTTACATTTTCTTCTGTTTAAATTGGATATTTAAAATCTCAGAATTCATCTCTTGATGTTCTCAGCTGAAACAATTTAAACTGTGTGTATTTCTTCCTAACTAATTCAGAATTCATTTTATTAATGCTCTGATGCAATTACTTGTTTTCCCCCTTTCCTCTTACACTCTGCAAATTTCAATTTACAACTTAGATTCATTGCCTCATTTAGACTTTATCCTCTAGAGAGTTCTATTGGCTAGTCAATGTTTTCATTCAATTTTAGAATTTTGACTCCATAGCCCTGAGTGTCCCTCCTCTTATTGGCCAATTTTTTTTATAAAAACCCCCAAAACAAACTAAATCTAGCCACTGATTATCAAAGAAACATCAAGTGACATGAGAGAGCCCTCTCTAAGTTGAGCAAGCTAGTGCCCAGCTCTAAAGTTGGTTGAAACAGTTACCTCTGTCGTTTTTCTATCAGCCAGACAAAATTTACAGAGTGTTAACACTAAGCAAACCATAATCATTGGGTATTGAATTAATGCCTTATTGTTTTATTATAGTGCTTCTCTGAAGTGGTTTCCATTGATGTCATCAACATTAATTATTGTTGTTATAAATGTTTGGACAACCATTTAAGTCATTCATTGACTTGTATTTATCTTGAAAAGTGTGAGTGACAAACCATTATCAAGTTTGCAAGGCTATTGTAACTCTTCCTTGTCATCATAACTTGAACCTTTCAAGATACATTGTTGCTACTATAATATAGCTTTCATTGTATAGTAATTTGTTCAAGCAATACATAATTTGTTTAAGAAGTCATTGATTATAACTGTTGCTACTAACGTTTGATGTTTCATTGGTAAAGGGCAGGTACAAAACCATTCTCATTTCCTCTTGTCCTTTTAAATTTCACCAAAGTGACTTCTTCTGTTGAGTGACCTAGAGAGAAGGGTGAATTTTCACCATATCTTTTTCCCTTCATCAACTAGCTAGGTCTTGAGACGTCTCCCTTTGAGTGAGGTTTTCCTCCTCCTAAAGAGAAAGAGGTACCCTATTGGGGTGACAGTGATAGGATTACCTTTGTGTTACGTCAATCTAGGCCTACTTTCCATTAGGATTTGGGAAAGTATAGATTGTGCAATAACATTTTTTGCGTCGTTGTCGGGGAACATCGAGTCAATTTTCCTCTAATTACACTTTTTCAGTAATCTTTTTTCTCAAAGCCTTTCACTTTTCAAAGCTTACTTGACGACTCCACTGAGGGTGATTCCCTCTTTTCCCTTTGATGATCCATAGAAGGATTATCTGGTGAATCCACTAATGATTAAGCCAAACATGGCTTCTCAATGGGACCCGGGTAATTTTAAATCCTTAGATATGAGTGAAATTTCAAGTTACCCTTGACAAATGCCTCCGAGGTATGAAAATTGGCTCCCTAGATTCACTAGTAATGATGGGGTTAGGGCCGAAGATTACATGGATAATTTTTGGGATTTCTTTCAACTCCACCCTATCAATGATGATGCTAAAGATTTGGCAATGAAACGTTTTTCCGCCACTCTTCATGGCAATGCTAGGGAATGGTATAATGATCTCCCTGATGATAGCATCACATCTATGGACCAATTAGAAGAAACCTTTCTTGAGAAATGGGGTATTAAATTAGAATATATCCACATGATAATAAAAAGACTTGAGTACATGAAACAAAATAAGAACGATATTGTCAAGGAATTCCATACCGGGTTTGATAATTTGCTACAACAAATTCCTAGAAGCCATTGTCCTCAATACAAGTACCTCATTTACCTCTATACCAATGCACTCTTAGTGCAATTAAGGTTTCTCCTTAGTGAAAAAGGGCCAAGAAAAATCCAAGAAGCTTATCACATGACTATACAAATCGAGGAAAATATTTCCTTGTTCAAGGGTGAACACCTCTTTACTCCAAAAATCAAAGTTGATGACCCCAAAGATACCCTAGATACTCTTAGTCTGGAGAGATTAGTTTCCCTTGAGATATTTGTTAGTAAATTCTAGAAAAGAAGGGAACAAGTCATCGACCAACAAGAGGTTGAGGAGAGGGATCCTAATGAAGGTTTCCAATCCCATGAGGAAGAGAAAGAATTTACTCATGCTTCTACTGAGGATAATGAATACCTGGTTGAAGAGCGAGAGCTTGAAGATATCAAACATGATGATGAAGTATTAATGTGTGCTCCTCCCTCTGATGAAGCCATCCTAGATCCTATTCCTCCTGTAAAAAAAAAATAGGATGAGGTTAGTCACTTTCCTTTTCAAGTTTTTGATGATACCCTATTCTATGATTCAAAAGGTGAAGAAGAAAAGGAATCCTTGGACGAGCTAGACTATACATATTATGAAGTTGACGATGCAGGGGAAAGTCATAAGGACGAGACATTGATGCTTGCTCTTCCATTTGATGAAGTCATCCAAGTCTTCAACACTCCTGTACAAGAAGAAACTAATAGGGTAAGTTGTTTCCCTTTCCAAGATTTTGAAGATGCTTTGTTTTGTGATTTGGAAAGTGAATAAGTGTGAGAGGAGCCCTTGGATGTTTTAAGCCCTTCATGTTATGATAAATGTAATGACATGGCTGATAATATTGATGAGTTCATACATGTCGGGAAACATAAATGGGATGTGATTGGGTATGATGGGGATCCCATTTACAACATTGAGGGTCATTTCCAAATGTTTCCTTTACAACTATCATATGAGGTTACTACTAATTTTGACATTTGGCAACAAGAAGATGTTGTAGTTGCAGATGTTTTCCAAGCACCCAAGGATGACCCAGTTCTATGTTCTCTTGATGATTTTTGGTCATACCTTGAGGATTTTGATGAGTATTCCTTTGAGCACTTGGATTTATTCTATGAAGAAGATTATCAACCACCGTTGTGCTCAGATCTTGATCAGGGTAAGGACGTTGTGTGCCTAAAGAAGGATACTTGTGACAAGGTTTTCCAGCTCCCTTTGATTACTTTACATCGTTATGTCACTAAGGATGCAGTTGGGAAACATGTCCCTTTTCCCAAGTTTTCTCTAGGTCAGAGCCTTATTTTAGAATTCAAGGGTAGGTTGAATACCTTAAGAAGAAGTTTGTTATCTCAGTCTTTCAAATTTCCCCAAAACAATTGCCAATCATCCTCTAGGTTCTTGCTAGTCCCTTCCCAGACCTCAAGATGTGATGACGTCCAAGGTAGCCAACCTTCAGACTCTTTGAGTCAGTCTTTTGGGCCTTTTATTTTTCACGGTCCCTTTCTAAAACAGATTGAGCACTTTCCTAGAAGTGTAACTTGGCATAATTTTGTCCCCCCCTCTCGCCTCCATGAGCTAGACTTTACGATTGCCTATGATATGATGTATTCTCCAACTCATGTTATTTTTGTGCTTGAATTGACATTGTTTTGGTTTATGATGAAGAACAAAGGAAGGTATTATGAGGTATTTCTAGGATGGTTTCACTGGTTATATGACTACACCTAGCATTCAACCAACAGGTAAGTAGAGGTAGGTAGGCATTTGCATCCATTGTATATACCATTTTCATATCATGATTAGCATAGTTGTAGTTGCATTTTCATATTGTCTTGATTCATTATGTATATATGTATGCTCATAATCATATGTTAGACTAGATATGTTTTTTATCATATATGGATAAAGGGGTGATATCACCACCCTAAGGATCACTGATATATTTTGTTAAGATTTAGCAGGAACATGTCATACCAGAGATGTTGAGGTTCTCATGCGCTCTATGGTGAGCACATGTACCTAAGTTGGAGCCAGATGTTATCCCCTAGCCTAGGGATAACTAAGGAGATCACATCTCAAGGCCACAGATCCTAGACATGGAGTACCGAGAGTCGAATGACTTGGACATGGCCTAAGAGGGCCCCTCTTTTCTTCAGTGAAGTCCATTTATCACCAATGATAGTATCCATGCCACCAGCATGGTCCTGAAGTAGTAGTGAGTCTTTCTCCATGAGGTAATGAGTACAGGTATCATGCTATGTATCACTCTGAATTTTGAAGCACTTGAATATGTTATATTGAATCCTTCTTCATTTCATGATGTTTTCTTGGAAATTATGCTCTTTTCCTCGTTCATACTTGGAAGGGTGACATGGTTCCCTAGTAAGTTGATTCCCCTTTAGGATGGGTTTCCACTGGGTGGGTCTGTGAAAAGTCATCGTCTGCTTCCTCCATACTTACCACTTTCCATCTTTATACCTATCATCTCCCCTATGCTTGTTTGGGCATTGGGATTAGATACACTAGGAAGAATTGTACCTTACCTCGTGGGAAGAAGGGGATAAAGGCCTAGAGTGTAAAAGTAGTTGGAAAGAGTTAAAATCCAATGTTGAAACATTTGATATTCTTTGCCAAGGGATCCCTATTACCCATTATGTTGGTCACCCCAGTGATCCTTTTACAACATGTGTTCATGTTCCCAAAAGAGCCTTCCTTCATGAGAAAATTGACTGTCTTCCACTTCTAAAAAATCCTACTAAAGAAGATCGTAGAAGGCTGCACTATACATAGGATGCGGCGATGCCTGATCACCACCCTTTTCCCTAAAATTGGTTTGCGACATCGCCGTAGGATGTCCTATAGATAGGGTGTAGCGATTCTAAAAGACTAAGAAAAGGTCGAGGTTCATGAAAGTTCTAGAAGGGGATATTCTAGAAGAAGAGGTGGCTTCTGAATAGATGGGATCTTACTCGCTTCTCTGATTTGGTGGGATCATCCTAATCTCTTTAGCCATCTCTCTTTACCCTATATAAAGAGGGATTTCTCATGGAAAAGGCTAAGGTTAATGAAGGTTGAATAGGCTAATAATTTTGTGAGGAATTCTACTTCAGTTCATGCTTGAGGGATTCATTTTAGTTCATCAAATTATTTTGGATCTTCTTCATGCAAGTTTGGAGCAAGTGTGCATGTTGGAGCAAAGGACCATTGAAAGGGGACCTTGCAACATCAAGGTTGTTTGGTTGTATCTTCCACTTTTACTTAATATAACGCAGTGACATGTTTCTTTCCCATAAAACCATTCTTGTTTTATTGTATGGTTCCTTGATCACATAAATAAGTTTTCATTGAATATACTATTGTTGCTTTCACTTTGGTTGGTTTGTGTTCCCTTGCAGGTCCAATATCACAGGAGCACCGGAGTGGAGCGAGAACAACAAATATACAAGGAAGCGATATTTAAAGATATGTCGCTCGTCTCTTGTTGATAGTAAATTCAATGATTAGATCTTAGGGAAAGCGTCATGTCCTATCTTGTTTTGTTCTAGATCTAGGTGGATATAGGGATATCAGTTTATGTCCGCATTTACTAATTAATCCAACAAAAAAATTGGCGACCATACTGGGGATACGACTTGTTTTTGGTTTTTTGTTGTCCATTATCTTTTTGCCTACATACTTTTGTTTAAATCTAGTCTCTAAGTCTGTGGGTGATCCATCTAGACTCCCTGGGTCTAAAAGTTCATTTAGATTCTTTGTCCTTTGTACAATTTTTCCTTATTTACAGATATCGCCGCACTATACCCCATATACGGCCTGTGACGTTCCTTGATCGCTGCATCCTGCCTGTATAAATTAGTGTGGAATCACCGCATTTTGTCCTATAGCTAGCCTACAGAGACCTCTTTTCACCGCACTGTACCTTACTGCTGAGCTGCGATGTTTCTTGTAGGATTTGTTTGTTTGGGAGTTTTTGTCTTCTATCACCCAGTTTTGCTTTGATCACCTGGGATGAACTTTTTGTGCCAGTATCTAACTGTTTTCTGAGTTTAAGACTTGATGTTGAATGGTTTTCAGGGATTTAAAGTCTTTCTTTGTCATTTTGCAAGCTTTTTACTTTTTGATTTTTGTCAACAAGAATATAATCTTTGAATCTAGATCTGAGTTCTTGATTGATAAAAATTCTTTAAGTTGATTAAAGTTTTGGATTGTTTTACATTTTCTGGATTGCTTATTGATTGGAAAGATATTTTTGTTTACGTCTGGCGAAACACTTTCTTGTCATCTTCATTTTTATCTTCATTGAAAGTTTGATTTGAGTATATTGCTGAGTGTATCTATTTTCTTTGATTACATTTTCCCTTCTTCCTTATACCTATGATTTGGTTTTGGAAAGGAAGAATTAAAGTCATCTATTCTTTTTAGTAATCGCTCATAAGAAAAAAAATCACATTCAATTTTTTTTAAAGAGAGAAAATTGGGAAATTTGATACCTTATGATTGTTTGGAATTGTGTTCATTCAAGAATAAGAAATTGCATTTCATAGCTTTCGTGCTTCAAAAGAAAAACCTTCTCCCTATTGTAATTAGAGTTCATTGAACTGAAAGATTGCATCATTCATCTCTTCTTGAATATTATTGGGTCAAGGTCTCATACGACACTGGTTTCATTTCCATCTCCCTTTTGAGTAAGCAACAACCTCTAGAATACAATGTAAACCTAAAATTTAATTAGTACCTTTTATTTTCTAGGTATATTTTACACCAACATTAGCTAGGATAGCGCTTTGGAATAGGTTGTGAGGTACACTCTCCAAAGCATCAAAAAACACAATAGTATCTTGTGATAGGGAGAGTTCAAATCCAATTGCTACATTTTGTCCTAGGAAGCCCTTCTCACACAAGGGTCAAACCTGAGGTCGCATTGAGACTGGAAAAGATACTCACCCTACTTTGTTAGTCTTGGTGTAGAGATTGTGTGTATTATGGGAGTCGCTTGAAGATATAACCACAATGATGAGTGGAATCCTTTCAAGTTGATTTCGGGCTAGATACCCTACCTTTGCACATGGATC
>JASDQU010100173.1:519618-535309 GCA_032191745.1 Picea mariana
CGGGCTCCTTGGAGGGTATAACCATGATTATGTGTGGGAGCTTGCACCAGGGTGTAAGTCCATTAAGCAGGTCGTCAACGTAACATTTCCACCTACTTATCCCAACCCCTTCTTGTCTTTATTTCATGACGTTGGATTTCATCACCAACTAGTGACTTCGAAATAAGAAGGTTTTGTTTGCTTGGATTGATTCCTAGATTTTATTAGTGAGTACTGTTTGTTTTCTCTAGTCGGACATAGATTTCTTTCGTTCTTTACTTAGATCAAGCAACATCGACCTTCTCCATTCATGTAGGATGCAAGGGTTACCCCCGGAAAATCCATAAGATTACCAACCCTTACCTCCTAACTCACTGGAAGGTTCTCCTGAGGGAGTGGTCGATCACGAAATTGCTTCGAAAGTTGGAAGCATGCACTCTTTGGAAGCATTTCAAATTATTTCGGATTCCTTAGAGGCTTTTCGCTGCCCATCAATCCTGCATTGAGTGTTATATGAAATCCACGTCTGCTCATGATGAACTCATCTGGAGAAATAGTTGTTGACGGAAATTTTGAAGTACCTATCGAACATGGCGCAGGCCCTGGAGTAGAGAATCCCCCTCTTTCTAGTGAAGCATTTAGAACCCTGCCTCGCACTGTGTGAGATCTTTACGATAACTTAGGGGCGAGTCCTAATTCACCTATTGTATCAAAACTTCCCAAAATGTCTGTTACCTACAAGGTACCTTTAGACCACTTTTCTGGTACAACCAGCAATATCACCATCATTCCAGACACACAATCAGTTGGTCCTGGCTCGACCGTTTCTCTCCAGATGGCCCATTCTACTATGATTCCACATGTTATGACTATTCCTACTGGGAATGTGGTGGTTAATCAATATCCCATTGGAACACCACTTCCTTCTAGACCTATCCCATCACTTCCCCCTGGGTATCACACTTTGAATACTTCCATCGTCATCCCTACCCAAAATCCATTCAGAGGGAAAATATTTTTTGTTCCTCCTGGGTATAATGTTACTGCTGCTTTTGTTTCCACACCTACCTAGAACCCTTTCGGAGGGTCGTATGTCCCTCTTCAACCTTTGTTTGGAGGGGATAATTATCCTAGCCTTAGTGGCTCCAACCCACCTGGGGCACTAGTCCGTCTATCACTTCTGGTTTTTAGATTCCTTTTGGAGGACAAGCTCAGACTGGGGCACAACCACAAGTTGGGGGACAACCTCAATTTGGGGCACAACCTCAGGTCGGGTGGTAACCCCATATTGGCATACAACCTCAATATGGAGCCCAAAATCAATTTGGGGGGCAACCCCATGTTGGCACTCATAACCTGGTTTACAGGAAAAATACACCAGTACCCTGGATTCTTCCTATCCAAGGAAATTCACAACCGTTTGGGGGGAAACATTCTCAAGTTAACTCTTTTGTACCTCCCAATCTTGGCCAACCATATCCAGGTTCCGTGAATCCTACTTGGGGTTTACACTTCTAGTCGAATGTTCCTTCCCAAGGAAACATTCCAACTCAACTGCACCATGCCAGCTACATGCCTCAAAATCCTCCCCAAACGAATCTGTCAAGACTCTCTACTTACATGCAGACTTCTTATGGTCCTACTGGCATACCGACGGGACTTCCTCCCCAAAGTCACCAGTATCCTCAAGTGAATAGGCAGTTGCCTTTTCTATCCACTTTGGATTTACCCAATTTGTTTAGGATCTTAAATGATCCTATATTACATTGTCCCCATTGGCTCGTCATACTGGCCAAATTACGATCCGATATTCCCAAGTTTGACGATCGACAGGGAGAAGATCCAAAAAGTGATGTTATGACTTTCCACCTTTGGTGTTCGTCTAACTCATTGATGGACAACTCCATTAGGTTATGAATCTTCCAGCGAACTCTCACGGGTTCGGAAGCAAAGTGGTACATTGAATTACCGTGAGGCTTCTTTCACGACTTCAATACCCTGGCCATGGTTTTCCTCACGCATTACCAATTGCCTATTTTTTATGAGACAGGAACCGAAATTTTGAGTTCCTTTAAGCAATATTCTGCCACTCATACTTCTGATCACATTCATGAGTGGAGAAGAAGACAATGTTTGATCAAATTCGGCCTTCATGATCAGTTATTGGATGAGTGGTTCACCAAATCATTCATTGGTAAAATCGCTCGTGATGTTTCCATGGGTGGAGTTTTCACTGAAGAGAAAGCAATTAGTTGTGCTCAATACCTAGATCTCGTTTATTCGCAAATGGGCACACTTTACGACTTGATCCCTGACTCTCCTCTCTCTTCTACCATCGCTACCTCAACAACCCTAGTAGCTTCTCATGTCGTTGATGGTGTGATTGGCACCTTTCATGCGGAAAATCAATCCATGCATGCCCCTCACACCAACCCCAAATCTAATGCTTCTAATGTTCAATATGCTCTGACTCCTAATCTTTCCACCGAAAAAACTTCTGAGGTTAATTCAGTTCAGTCTACCCCTGCCAGTAAAAATAAATCAAAAAAATGAAAGGATAAGAATAAAGAGGATAAAAATAATAATCTGCAATCTGAAAAACCCAAAATGCAACCTGCTGATGATAAGGATAAGATTAAACCTTGATATCCTTTCCTTATCTGTGGTGACGATCACTACACAAAAGACTGTCCAACACTTGCTGAGGTCACTAAATTCCTTCAAGGAACCAGAAAGCCTCCCACACTATCATTTTGTCACAACCTTTCCCTTCTCAACAACAGGCCCAATTGGTCATTCATGAACAACCTTATCCTTCCACTACTTCATATGTTCTTATGTGTACTAGTAATTATAAATGGAACGACGTTGCAATCGCAACTCGGGCCAAAGATTACTCTCCTTCAAAGGATAAAGTACGATTTTCAACCTTCATTGGTTCAACTGACTCCCTCAAATTCACCTCCCAACGGTCCTCTTCATCTTGAATGACCAGGTCTTGATATAGTTCTCCGCCCTCCTCCAAAGGGCGTTGTTCGGAAGTCTTCCTTTAATCCTCATGTGCTTGCTGCTCAAAACTACAATATTGTAGAAGACCTTGCGTAAGCACCCTCCACGATGTCAGCTCTCGAAGTCCTTCAAAGTTGTCCTTCTCTATGGAAGGCACTGTTAAAGGCCATTCGTGGAATTGATCCCATAGATACAAATTTGATAATCTTTGACTTGGAAGATCACATTCCAAGGCTACCTGCTCAGTTAGTTTTTCATATCCAAGTTGTTGCAGAGAACAAGAATATCTGTAGAACTGTTATTGACGAGGGAGACTCAATGTGCATTATGTTTATTACTTGTTCGAAAGCCATTGGCTCTCCTCCCCTCACTGAATCACACAACACACTTAAGGCCTTCAATGGTTCTAGTTTTAAACTCTACGATGTTCTTCCCTCGTTGTCTATTACATTGGAAGGAAAATCTGTCAATGTTGAGGTTGAGGTCTCTGATGCACCTCTTGATTATAACCTCTTACTTGGCCACAGCTAGATTGATTCCATGCGTGCATTTCTATCTACCCTTTTTCGTGTAGTACATTTTCCACACTAAGGAAAGGTCATTATTGTAGACCAACTGGCCTTTTTTAATTCTGATTCTCATATTAGAAATGTACCCTCTATCTCGAAGACACCTCCTAGGTACGAGAATGTTGGTGTGGATCTTCTAAAACATTTCACTTTGATGGGTGGATTCCAATCCCACTACCTGATATTCCACCTCCTTTTGTTGCCTCAATCAACATGATTTCCACCTCTATTCACGAAACCCCTGTGTATCATGAATCATGGATAGTACCTAACCCTGGTGATTATCTTCGCTATGGTGAACAAATTCCCTTAAGTTCAGTTGAATCCGCTTATTAGGCCATTCAATCGACAAACCCTTCTACTCCCTCTCTCTATGATTCATTTCTTGATCCATTTCACATGATCTTTCCTACCGATAAGATTATCATGTCAGTCATGTCTATGGAAGACACCCCATGGCACAATGGACATCATCATTCCATTATCTTCCTAGAACAGCACACCATGGAGAGTTACCAATGGATTTCGACTCCGTCGACCGTTGTTGTCATTTCCTTTGTTCCCAAGTCAACACAGGACATGCTATATGAAGGGAACCTGAGTAACATTTCACCCACCATTCCTCTTGACATATCCATTAAACCTGGATTCATCGAAAATGTTCACATCAAAGCCTCATGTTCCACCGATGAGGTAGCCACTTATAAATCCATTTTTCAAGAATTTCATGACGTTTTTGCCTGGAGCTATGAAGAGATGCCAGATATTGATCCTGATATCGTTGTGCATGAAATTAAGATCTACCCGGATGCTAAACCCATCTGGCAGAGACTTCACCTAGTCCACCCTCTTAAAGTCGTTGTTATCAATCTTGAAGTTGAAAATTTTCTTAAGGCTGACTTTATCTATCATGTGGCTTTAACCGATTAGGTATCCAATCTGGTTCTGGTAAATAAAAAACAAGACACGATCCGTGTATGTGTCGATTATAAGGATATCAATAAAGATTGTCCTAAGGACAATTATCCAACCCCCTTCATTGACCATATCGTCGACGATTGCGCCGTGAGTGAAATATTCTCCTTAATGGACGGTTTCTCTGGCTATAATCAAATTAATATTTTACTCGCGGATCAACACAAGACTGCTTTCATTTGTCCTTGGGGTACCTTTGCCTACCGGAAACTACCTTTCGGTTTGAAGAATGTTGGTGCGCATTTTTAGCGCACCATGTCTTATGATTTTCATGATATCAAGCACATCGTCCAATCATATCTCGATGATCTACCGACGCACTCCATGCATCTTCAAGATCACCTGACCCATTTCCGAGCCATTTTCCTTCGCTATCGTTTCTATCGTATACGTTTGAACCCACACAAATGTGTTTTTTGTGTGGAGTTCGACCAACTTCTGGGTTTTATTGTGTCAATTCATGGAATTAGGGTGGAACCCTTGAAGGTTGAGGCTATCCTTAATCTACCTCCTCCTTCCACACTACGCCAGCTTCAAAGTTTGCAAGGGAAGGCAAACTTTTTGCGTCGATTCATTCCCAATTATGTCGAGTTAACACTAGGATTTACTCGACTGTTAAAGAAAGGTCACAAGTTTGTATGGGACGATACTACCAAGAAAGCCTTCTAAGCTTTGAAACTTTCCTTAACCTGTACACCACTGCTTTTCTCACTGGATTATAGTCGAGACTATTTTCTCTACCTCGTTGCTTCGGACTATACCATTTCCATGGTTTTAGTCCAAGAATATGATTCGCATGACGAACATGTAATTTACTATTTGATTCGGAGTCTCACGACCACCGAAGCTAAATACCTAGATGTGGAGAAACTGGCCTTGGCAACTGTTCAAGCTGTCCAACATTTTCGTCATTATATCCTATTACGTAGGACCACTGTTATTTCTGATTGCAACCCCATGCAACATATCCTCACTAAAAAATTGTTGGGGGGGAGGATAGTGATTCTTCAGTAGTTTGACTTAGAATTCGAATGCGCTAAGTCTAAGAAATATTTGGTTTTCGCCGAACTGATATGTGACCTTCCCTCCACTGAGACAAAAAATGTGGTAGAGGATTCCTTACCTGACGAATCCATTTTTCTGATAAGTTCTGATGACATATGGTACAGAGATATTATAATCTATCTCTAGACTCTAACTTTCCGGCCTAACCTTTCTAGTACGGACCGTCGTCATATATGGTATCAAGCCCATCAATACATCATTCTTGGTGATACTCTTTATTTCCGTGGTATTGACTCTATTTTCTGACGATGTCTTACCTATGATGAGGCTGAGAAAGCTTTGAATGGTTGTCACTCGGTGGCATGTGGTGGTCATATGTCTAGGTATTCCATTGCCCAAAATATCTTACGAGCAAGGTACTTCTGGCCTTCTCTATTTAAATACTATATTACTGCCATCCAAAGCTGCCATGCTTTCCAAACCTATAATAACAAGATAAGATCTCATCCTGCTCCTTTACACCCTGTAGTTTATGTCAGACTGTTCGCTAAATGGGGCATTTACTTCATGACATGTAACCCTCACTCATTCGGGGGGCATGGATACATCATTATAATTGTGGATTATTTCACTAAATGGGCCAAGGCGATGCCTACATTTGATAACATCGGGAAAACTTCAACATTGTTCATATTCAATCATATCATTACTCGGTTTGGTGTCCCCCAAGCTGTCGTTACTGATCACGGTAGTCATTTTCAAAATTTCATGATGTTCGAACTTACTGAAAAGTTGGGTCTTCGGCATGAAAACTCAACCCCCTATTATCCATAGGCCAATGGCCAGGTCAAAGCGATAAATAAAGTCCTTATTACTATGCTTTGACAGATGATAGGAATTCATAAGAAAATTTGGCACACGATGTTGTTTTCAACATTATGGGCCTACCAAACATCTATCAAGATTGCCACCGGGTTCACAACTTTCCAGTTAGTTTATGGTATCAAAGTGGTTTTGTCGATTGAATGTGAGATACCATCTTTGAAACTAGCCGTTGAACTTCTCCCAAACACCTTTGTTGAAGAGGAACGTATATTGTACCTGATGCAATTAGATGAAACTTGTCGTGATGCCGCCCTGGTTATTGAAACTCAGAAAAAACATGTTAAAGCCCAATACGACAAGCATGTCAAGCCACGTGTTTTCTTTGAAGGTGATCTAGTTCTCCTCTACAAACAAGATCGTGATTTACTAGGGGTTAGAAAATTCGAGGCTATGTGGTGAGGCCCTAATATTGTCAAACAAGTGTTGGAGAAGGGATCTTATGAGTTAGTGGATTATGATGGCATTCCTTTGAGCAAACCCAGAAATGGGCTTTACTTGAAGAAGTATTATGCTTAAGTCATTTTTGCATGAGTTCTTGTATTTTTATTGTATCATACTCTTGTGTGCTACTTTGGTGTGCTTTTTCGTTGTTTGGTTTCGAACCCCAACTACTTACCTTGCAATGTGCTTGGTTTCTATATGTCGGTGTCTTCGCTACCCTACATTGGCTTCGCTAATGGTGCTAGTCGTAGTACTCAGAACCTAGCATCTGTTGCTTGGGAAATATACACACCTACAAACAAATTAATCAGTCTACATGGTGTTTGCCTTGGTCCTGCAACTAACAATATCACGGAATATAGTGCAGTCATCGAATTGTTGACCAACATTGTTTCACTTGGAATCTGTCATCTTGTCGTATGACTCAATTCCCAGTTAGTAGTACTACTGTTGAGTAATGTCTACACTATCCGAAGTTCTACTTTGTTAAGGGTATATTTATGAATTCGCCTCTTGGAGCGTCATTTTGATTACACTGAATATCAACACATTCCTAGATGTCTAAATGTGGTGCCCCCGGCCACCCAGTCCGGGCTACGATACATGAGAGAACAATTTCATTCTTTCACTACGGAACATACTGTAACATACCCAACACCCAACACCCAACTGAGCTATTCCACATGAATTTTTCACACTGCATGCAATTAAAATATATATACACATAGAGATCTTGTGGAAACATATATATAAAACTTAAACATACAAATACATATGAAAATGCACAGATTCACATGGAAATAAAAGTAAACATATACATGCATCATATACAAGAAATACCCATAAACATACAGACAGTTATAACTGTGCATAAGATAAACCCATAAAAATAAACACATAAATAACAATGCATCATGTAAATTTATCACACAATTGGCACTTATCTTTGTAAGAATATCACAAACTGCGTGCAAACCTTCCATGAACCTCCAAACCTTAGACCACACTGTTCATCACTCTCAACAGTGAGTCACCCTCGAGCTAGGACTAAACTCCACCCGGGTACAGGGATTCCTAACAAGGCTAATGGCTCATGGACAACATGAACGAATCAGTCTCAGGTGCCAAATAAAACTAAAAACCTACAGTCCCTCATTCCCCACATGCCCGTCCCACCCAGGAAGTGTGCCCCTTATCTTCTCAACAGTCCTTCGGCTGCCCCACTTCCTTTCCGGGCTTCAGCAACAAGTCGAACAGGAAGTCTCAGAGCATTGTAGTTGCAGTTTAGCACCTTCAGGAAATCAATTCCTAGCAATTATCTCACTTAGAGAACTGGTCACGGGACTAACAAACTACCTCTTCAATATCCCACGTGCATGACAACCCGCTTCTTCAGTCCATCTCCCAAGCTAACCAGATTCACCAACACAAAATGGCTCTAGACATATAGGTTCAGGTACAGTCATGAAGATATGAAGGATAACTCAATGAGTGTGTGCATGCTCATGGATGATTGACTGGATGAATGAATGATGGAAGGAATGATGGGAAGAATGTTGGGAAATGAACTAAGTCCCAACAATATGTATGCATGTGCCCAACTTGACACTTGTCATGTTGGGAGCTACTTTGGCCCACTTGTCCCCAAATTTGGAACTTAGGATAAAATAATTATCCATAATTTATACTTTAAGAAATATTAATATCATATTCCTTTTTGGCTTAAGCTCCCTAGCTTATCCCTTTCCTTAATTTTATCCCCCAGCCTTTCTCTAACTAGTGGAGTTTAGTCCCCCATACTCTTTTATCGTGGTAGGTCTGCGCGCAATGATGTATTTTATATTAATCATGAGACATATACAAAAAAAGGCGTACTAGCCTTTAACATCTAGGATCTATGGCCTAATTCAAAACATAAGCATCCCAACTTATAATAACTGGCTCACCAGCCTATAAAACACATCATATACACAAAGGCTCGTGGGCCTCAATACAACGCACACTTAATATGTTGCGCGCGGTATCCTGGAATGTGCACACTACATCATTTTACTGCGCAGTACATGCGCCCACTATGTCACGAAAGGTGCATACAAAAATGATATCAAACAACTCACTAGCTTAAGTACATTTGCATTTACATTTACAATTGGTTTGGCTGAGGAATTTACACTAAATACATTACCAAATGCATTAGCTAATTATGTGTTAGACATACATTTGAGACACTTATAAATCCAATCACATTTTGTATATAAAGCAAGTAATCCGATAGAAGCCTCATATATATAGAACGATAAAAGTTTTACAAAAAGTGTTTTTGTCCGAAGACCAAAATGTCAAAAATGTGAAGCACATGGATTCATATAAAAATATATCATCAAAGATGTTTCTCACGATAACATACAACTTCCCGTGATACTCTATGGAGCAGTCGACTGATAGAAGTAGATACACCCATTGTGTGGTGCTGGTATTGTCTCGAGATCTCATCAATAGAGGTATCTGGGACATCCGTCGTCAACCCCTCCAAGTTTTTCTCTATAGCCTTGTATTCAAAAATGGCTAATACTGCTACTTCAAATCTCTCCCCTCGCCTTTGGATGGGGGATCAACCTGGAGGTCGGTGAGGTCCCATGTCTGCATTGTCAAAGAGATTTTTGATTAGTCATCGGATTAAGAACATAAAAACATTTCATATTTAAAATTACAAAAACATTATAAAAGCAAAATGTGCTTCTTACCTAAGTTCCCCCATTGAGAACCTTTAGGAAGAACCAATTCTGGATCACCTCTAAATTCCAATCCAACATATGCGTAGTCATCTACCATAAGCATCCGGGGCCTCAACCAATCAAAAAACACGTCATTATATATGACGATAGGACCAGTCACATGCTGATCCATGAGGTCACACCACCTCTTCATTCTTGGATCTTATGGGGCCAATATGCCCCACTCTACTTGTAGGTGCAATTGTGGAACCCACTCCAAGAAGAAGGACACTGAAATCGACCTGTATCCGAACTGTTTCAAGTTAGATTTCCTACACTTGGTCAATTGTTTTTTCATGCTCCTGAGAACCTCGCCACACTAGTTAAAGGCGTGGGGCTCCATGCACTCCATTGCATACTGAAAGTAGCTTTGAAGAGCCATATGAGGATATGTACTCCCTGCAATATGTGAGATGGTGAAAAGGATGGTCTGTAGGGGTAAGTCCTGGACCTCCCTAATAGCAACCTTATCGCTACGTCTCTCAACATCTAGTACACAATATTTCTGAATGTACTCATTCATCAACAAACTACCACCTCTGCTGCCTTTCAATGTCACACATGATCCATGACAAGACAACCCCATCAAAAAATAGATATCCTCGATATCTAGAGTGATTATGTGGGCTCCCACATGGAATACCTGCTGCTCCACATCCCACATGTGGACTAAATATTCGAGCAACCTCAATTGGGCCCTCATGCCCTGGATCTTGAAGAATTTTAGCAGCCCACACTATCGGAGGGAATTAACTATTCCTGAGTCATTCTCGGCGAAGTAATCCTCATCCTCATGCTCTCTCTCCCTCCATTCCAACGTTTTGACTATCAAAAACCTTCATTGGAACCACAAGTATCTTATTTGCCTCCCTAGAGATTTTTATTGGCTAAACATCTCTTAAGAAGTTTTTGAGTTATGCATGTTGTGAGCGAAGGCATCCACACAGTGATGGATCACCATAGGCCAGCCATAGGGTCGCTTGCAGAAAACCTAGATCGTCATAGGGCACGATATAAGGAAAGTGAAGAGGACAAGAATATTACCTATTCAACGAAGACCATTCACAAAATGATTGATCGTGCCTCCCGCAATCCGCAGTGGAAGTTTGAGGTAAAATGGGGGTTTTGGAACTAGGTTTGGGTGGAATAACAATGGAATGGTAAAAAAGAAGTTTTTACCCATATTTATTAACTTTTTCACTTTTCCATTTATATTTTTTATTATTTTATGCATTTCACCTAAACCCTAATATTCTAACAACATTGCAAGTGTTTGATTTTTCGCAAGAGAGAAATATAGGAGTGAAAACGATGAAACACAGATATATTTTTGGTTTGTTTTTACATTTTTCGCATGTACATATACTTTTTGGGTTTTTCAGGAAAAACCCCGAGCTCAATATTTGTTCGTTCTCATGCTCGTAAGTCAATGAGAACACAATCGAGTAGACTTTTATCACTTTTCAGACTCGTAAAGGTTACACGAAAAAGGAACCCTCTGGAGTTCTCTTTAAGCTCTTTTCAAACTCTCTAAACATGAAAAGAATGCCAAGCAAATTTGTTCTTTTCACACTCATAAAATTATTTGAAGAAAACATTTGACAAGCAGTAGATTATCACTTTTTTGGTCTCGTCGGATTAATTTACAAAAAAGGACCTTGTGGATTTTTCTTTAAGTGTTTTTTAGACTCTCTAAAACATGAAAAACCCATGAGTTTTCTCTCTTTGGACTCGTTAAACAAACATCGAAAGGCCCGTATGAGACCGAACCTCTCCTTCTTAAGGTTCATTAAAAATACTCCGAGGGACTCATCTGAAGGATGAGATTACATCAACAAGAATATATTATCCTCCTCAAGCTTGCGTAAAAATAAAGAGGTACTCGCCAGAATTGGTGGGGGGAAATTTGGGAAAGAAATGTGTCTCTATATTTGTGTTAGTGGCAGTAATAGTCACTCTTGAACATGACACCCCCTTCATCATTGTATTCGGGTTGGGAAATCCATTTGTCTCTCATTTTTCCTTCCACAAGTTCATATCTTGGGTCATCCTTGAGTCAATGCTTCCAAGACCAATTTCGTGTCATTCATATGTTCAAGAGAAGTCCAACCCTAAAAAATCCCTCTATCGAGTTGGCCATCTGTAGTTATAAATTCCTACCATGTCAGCCTTCCCTGTGTCAATTTCAAATCATTTTCATACTTTGATATACCTTAAATATGTTACTTATTTCATGTCATTGATGGGGGATACATCAAGGCCCTCCTGTGATGATTATGTTCTTCTCGACTTCAAATCATTATACGGGAACAAGACTTAGAAATTATTTAGTACCTTAGAGTCTACATGCCTCAATGGCAGGTTTCTTCGCTTTCGACAGTGGGTTCACATCGTTGACCCCTGAACGAAAGATTCCATCAAGTGTTCGACTTCAACTCATTTATTCACATTCATTGAATTGTACTAAGGTACCTTGGGAGTCATTCACATCAATGGTGATTTCCCTCGCACTTGTTAATGGTTTTCATCGAAGGTCGGTAATCAAGTGGTTTCTACCATGTTTGACTTCAGCACCTGTAATCGGATGGCTAGATTCATACTTACGAATGGAGGGATTGAAGACCCTGGATGTCATCATTTTGGTCCAGGTTGCGATGGAGTATTTATGATTTGTATTGACACATAGATCCACTTTATATGTATTGTGGCTATGTCCAAATTTGAGTTTTCTAGAGCATAAATCCACAATGTATTCTTGGTGGCTATGCAGATTCTTGGTGACATGGATCCACAGTGTATGATTGGTGTCCATGACTAACATTTATGATCTAAATCACTTGTAGTCTGAGAATGGGAATGCCTACCTCAGAAATGGTATGATATTATGCATATGCTTGGTTGTTTGCAGGTTCCCGATTGGTGTGATACTTATTTTCGACACACACACATTCTACAAAGTATTTCGGCTGTCATGAGTTCCAGCCTCATACTTTGGGGGGAATTCTGTTACACATTATTTTGGTCACCCCAGTGATCCTTTTACAACATGTTTTCATGTTCCCAAAAGAGCCTTCCTTCATAAGAAAAGTGTCCGGCTTCCTCTTCTAAAAAACCTTATTAAAGAAGATTGATGCAGGCTGCACTATACGTAGGATGTGGCGATGCTTGATCGTTGCCCTCTTCCCTGAAACTGGTTTGTGACATCTTCGCAGGCTGTCCTATAGCTAGGGTGCAACAATGCTAAAAGACTAAGAAAAGGTCGAGGTTCACGAAATTTCTAGAAGGGGATCTTCTAGAAGGTGGCTTCTGAATAGATGGGGTCTTACTCGCTTCTCTGATTTGGTGGGATCATCCTAATCTCTTTAACCATATCTCTTTCCCCTATATGAAGAGGGATTTCTCATGGAAAAGGCTAAGGTAAATGAAGGTTGAATAGGCTAAGAATTGTGTGAGGAATTCTACTTCCGTTCATGCTTGAGGGCTTTATTTCAGTTCATCGAGTTATTGTGGATCTTCTTCATGCAAGTTTGGAGCAAGTGTGTGTGTTGGAGCAAAGGGCCATTGAAAGGGGACCTTACAACATCAAGTTTGTTTGTTTGTATCTTCCACTTTTACTTAATATAATGCAGTGACATGTTTCTTTCCTATAAAACCATTCTCATTTTATTGTATGATTCCTTGACCACATACATAAGTTTTCATTGAATATACTATTGTTTCTTTCACTTTGGTTGGTTTGTGTTCCCTTGCAGGTCTAATATCACAGGAGCACCGGAGTGGAGCGAAAACAAAAAAGATACAAGGAAGCGATATTTAAAAGGTATGTCACTCGTCTCTTGTTGATATTAAATTCAATGATTAGAGCTTAGGGAAAGCATCATGTCCTGTCTTGTTTTGTTCTAGATCTAGGTGGATCTAGGGAGATCAGTTTATGTCCACATTTACCAATTAATCCAATAACAATCCCTGATAAATCAATGAAAAGATTCTCAGTAAGCAAAGGGGACCCATAAGATACATAAACACTCAAGGTACTAGTTGATGGATAGGAGGTCTCATCACGAGCCGACCTATTATGACCATGGGCATGTAGCGATATGACACTACCACCTATCTGGTCACCAAAACAGGGTAGTGGCTCTTGGTGGCATAGCCAAGAGAAAGGGGGTCTCATCATGAGCCAACCTTCTCATTTTCATTAAATGTTTGTGGATAATGCTGTCACCTCTGGTCATCAAGCCATGACAGTGTCCCTCAACTATTGCCTTGAAGCACAATACCAAAAGATAAAAATAAATAAAGTTAAGATTAAAAGGCAATGAATGGGTTAGGAAACAATTGCATTTATGGCAACGTGCAACTCACCCTCTACAAAGGCACCTGTAGGTAAGAATTTACATTTGCCTCTTATTACATGTACCCCATGCCACCTCATACACTTACATGACTTGGACTAGATCCCACAAGAGAAAAATATAAAAAGAAATAAAGTTAATATTAAAAGGCAATGAATGGGCTAGGAAACAATTGCATTTATGACAAGGTGCAACTCACCCTCCACAAAGGCACCCATAGGTAAGACTTTACATTTCCCCGTTATCACATGTACCCCATGCCACCTCATACACTTACATGACTTGGACTAGATCCCACCTGGGAAACACCCCAAACTTGAGAGAGGTTATCCCAATAGGACACCCTGAGACCTTCTCCAAACCTAACTTGTCAAATTGCATAACGTCTTTGAGAATTTATCTAGGTTAAGGGGGGTTTGATGCACATGTTTGGATAATTTAATTATTGGATGTTATTTACATGTTATGATCCCCGTGACTTATAAAACCCCAAAGGGCGTACTTATTGTTGATGCAGGACCTTTTTACGGTGGACAAGTTCACATGAGGGAATGATTAACTCGGACCTTCATGTGGCTTAAAGCCCAAAGATGAATGTTGAAACCCCAGCTAGGGGTAGGAAGAAATTGAAGACTTGTATCAGGAGAGAGAAGGATGTGGCCTTTGGAGGCACCCTGGCAGACCTATACCTAGTGGGACCTTTCTCTTCCCACATGGACGTTAGCCCTTAAGGGCCATGGACGTCACCATCATATCCCTAGATGTCATCCAGAGCTAGGGTTTCATTTTGGAGGAATTTGTGAGCCTAGTGGCACGTGTGGGCATCATTCGAGGCTTCTAGAGGCCAACCACCCCACTTTTCTAGCTCAGTGTTCCACATTTAGGGCTCAACGTCACCCTAGAGGGGCATGACATCACCCTTGGAGGTGTTTCTAGATGCAAATTAATTGTTATTATGTCAAAATTGAATTTTATTGTAAATTGACCAGGTCGACCTTATTTTTGACCTAAAATTAATTAAAGGTCAAAATTTTGTATAAATAAGCATAAAGTACTCTCATTTTCACATCACAACTTTTCATTTGAGACAAGAGGTATGAAATTTGTTCCCCGATGAGGGTTATTGGCTGAAATTGTGAGGCACCATTCTTGTTTAAGGCTATTTTTTGCAAATTCGATCAATCTTGGAAGTTTTGTGGTGATCTTGCATGGTGTTCTCATGATTATTCTTGGTCCAAGTAAGTAAAATCTTCATTTTGTCATGTATTGAATGGTTTTTTGTATGGTTGTATTTGTTCATACAAGATTATGAAATTTCATGGTATACTTAATGCTTGAAGTAAGAAACTTAAATTGCTACTTTCTTACTTTTTATTTGCCAAGCTTTTGATTGAATTGATCTAGTAACTAGTGAAACCCTAGAGCCCTAAATTGCTAGAACTCTAAGGATTTGGACTCGGTTATTGTTGCATAAGTATTACTCCATAAGAAGGCTAAGGATAGCAAGGCGCTAGGGCCTAGAATTTCCTACACCCTAGCATCTTGTCTCTTGAGGTCAACGCATAGGGGGACTTAAGTTACTACTTCTCCTATGCCTTTTCCCCTCTTGGACTTTTGCGCATCATCATCAATTGATTTGCAACCTTAGAAGAAGCCGTCCACCTTGACTCCATTACCCTTGGAGGCACTAGTAATCTGT
>JASDQU010100174.1:0-20428 GCA_032191745.1 Picea mariana
CTGAAGATGAAGAGAAGCACAAATCAAGAAGATTTGATAAGAAGAAGAGTTTATGTGTAAACAATGATGACTCCTCAGAAGACACCGATAGTGATTCCTCATGTGAAGATAAAGTAAATGACTTCTCGCTTATGGCCAAAGAGGATTATGATAATGAAAGAAAAGGCAGTGAAGAGAATGATGAAGAATTTGTGGTTGATATGGAAGGAGAACTGATCAGTGCACTGGAAGAGATTGACAGACTAAGAATCAAGAATAGAAAGAAAAAATAATTGCTGATACAGTTTGAGAAAGATAGTAAACAACCTGATGAAGACTTTTCCCTGCTGAAGGTGGAATTAGAAGAGGCAAGGAAAATCGAGGATATTCTGAAACATCAGCTATCAGAAAAGAGGGCAAGATCTGAAGCCCTGGAAGAAGAAGTAGTGAAAACTAGGAAAGAGATGGAGAAGTTTCAAACCTTGTATCATCAGAATCTATTTAGTATCAAAGCCTCAAAAGGATTAACCACCATTCTGAATCAGCAAAGAAATCCAAAGCTAAAAACTGGTTTGGGGTTTGAAGAGGGATCAAGTAGTGGTCAGCCAAGAAACAAAGAACCCATCAAGTTTGTCAAAGCTAGTGTCCATGTCAAATCGACAACCAATGACAACAACAAACCTGCAGAAACAAAGGAAGACAATCAGCCGCCTAGGACAAGTAAAGAAAAAGGTGCCAGGACTAAATCTATAGAACAAAGAAATAATGCACTCCCTTCTCAAAGACATCATCAACATGAAAGAAATTGATTTTCTCAAAGAAGACAACCATTTTCCAGGTACAAAGAATTTTTCTATGGATATTGTTTCTATTGTTCTAACTTTGGTCACAAAGATTTAAATTGTTCCCTAAGACTTAGACATAAGCAATTAAGATTTCCAAGGAATAAATATCTACCACAACAAAGAATGATACAACAAAGTAACAAACCATCACATATTGTAAATTGCCAAATTAAGTCTAGAGACATGCATCCGAGGAGGTCAAGGATTAATAAACAATCAATGAGTAGACAACGCTGCAAATACAACTTTGACCTATTGAACAATGAGATTGAATGTTATAACTGTCACAACTTTGGCCACAAAGTGTCAAATTGCCATCTGAAGAATTACAAAGCAGACCCAAGGATAAAGTTCTTAGATAAAAAGGCCAGCACATGGAAAAGGAAAGATATTGAAAAATGTGATCTAGCACTTTCAATTCAAAAACAAAAGGCCTCTGGGAATATAGAAAGTGGATGTTGCAAGTACATGACTGGAGACATGGATAAGCTTCTGTGCATAAGTAAAATAAAAATAGAAAATGTGATCCTTGAAAATGATGAACCAGGTAAAATCAAGGATAGAGGGATGGTGAGTTTGAGTAATGATAAAGGAGATGCCCAGTACGTTCTGCTTGTGGATGGTCTAAAACATAATTCGCTCAGTTCAAGTCAAAAGTGTGACAGAGGCAGTGAAGAGGTGCTCACATCCAAAGAATGTAAGGTAAATGCAAACTCAGGACAAATGGTGAATAACAGTATAAGGGCAAACAATAATGTTGATGTTGAATCCTCCCCTGCAAGTAAAGAAGAAGATTCAGATACAATAAAAGAATGCTCAGTCAGCATTTATCCCACGAAAGAAGTAGGAGAAGAACCATCTCATAAACAGGAAGCAGAAGTCTTGAAGGTTGAGAAGGCAGACACCCAAATCAAGTTCTTGAGTAGATACATGACTCTGGACAAGGTCTTGGCTAGCCAGAGATCACCAAATGACAAATCCGGTATTGGACTCAACAAGGTAGAAATCAGTGCTCCTAAGAAACCTGATATAGGTCCTTCATTTGTGAGAAAGAAAAGCAGGCATGAGAGTGGGTGTAGCAGTTTTCTCTTGTGATTGAATATGGACATAAAAGGCCTAGATTGAATGCATCATGGAAGAAAAATGAAAATTGCAGTAATAGAGATCGATGAGATTCAATGGGGAGATCCAAGGGCTATTTAAAAGGTACAAGTTACAATTGCACAATGTTCAAGTAGGACAACAACATTCTGATGTACATTATGATACACATGACATCCTGTAGAGACAACAAGAGGAAAGACCTTGTTAAGGAAAGTTAACCTTTTAGGAACAAAGGGGGAAAATAGTCAGAAGCAGAGAGATAACAGTGACAGGGGGAGTCATCCACTCATGAGAAGATTGATAAAGGAGTCTGAGTAAGAGAGGTGAGCAATTTTGAATTTTCCACAGAGGATACAGTGGAAGCTAAAGATGAACAGGTCCAAGAATCAGAAAGAGAAGACTTTGGTTTAGATACAAATATTCTGCAGGCCTCAAATGAGAGAGTCCATCTAGTCAGGGGGATTTTTCATTGATTTAATATCTAATACCTCCTAAAATACTGCAACAACTCAAGGGGAGCATGTTCTCTTTGACATTGATGTCAAAGGGGGAGAAAAGAATCTGGGTGCCTTTGTTTCCATCAATGCCAAAGGGGGAGATTGTTGGAAATGTTTAACAGGTAGCATATGATTGTCATTGATGGCAAGTACAGTAATGAAGATGGCATGAGTACAGGAAGAATGTAATAGATGGGCACCAGAAGTTTTTTGGGAAGACGCTGCAGAGCAACCTCGATAAGATCAGAAGAGATAGTGTAGAGGATGTTTGGTATGTTTTACACGCAGCGTATGCTTCTCATTGATGGCAAGTACAACAACGATGATGGCTTGATTACAACAGCGATGATCAACAATGCAGTGATATTCAGGAAGACTAGCAATGCAACAATTGTCTAAACACAACAATGCTCAGTCGTCAAATCGAGGATTGATCTAAACTGTTGATCAGGCATGATGAAGTCCCATAAAGTTTGTGCAGCATTTCTGATCATTGGATCCCATCCAAAATTCTCGACAGAATGAGGGCCGTCAGATCTGAATATAGACAAGAAGAGTGCGCTGAAGAGGAGGATAGATCTCAGGTGTTAGATCTGAGCGCAGGGTCCGACCACCGTTGGATCGAGCAGAACCTGCACGATCTTTAAAGTGCAAGGAGTAGAGGGCTCACAAAATCCCAAAAGCAGGAGGACCATCCATCTCAGGGGGTTATGTGGACCATTGATCCGACTCCCTGTCAGAGTTTTGGGGATCGAGAGTTGGAGATGACAAGTAATATCATCCACAAAAATCTCGATTTTGTGATATGAAAAATCGCGACGTAATCTGAGCCGTCAAATCAAGATCACATCTGGATCGTCGATCCGACTCATGTTAGCAAACCACGTCAGCTAGGAACACATGGAACAACCAGGTAATGACAAGTGTCATACTAATTCAACATGCCAAGCACATGTAAGTCACGAATCAGGGTGACACATGGCAGTTATTTAACAGATGTGACGTCAGCAGACTTACACCATGTCGGATTTTGCGATATGCAAAATCGCGACTTAATCGTAGCCATTGAATCAAGATCATATCTGGACCGTTGAACCAACTCCATATCAGAGTTTCGTGAATCGCGACATAGAGAGACAAGAAAACAACGCAACAAGAATGCCGAAATCGCGATATGCGAATTCGCGATTCAATCACAGCCGTTGAATCAAGATTGAATCTGGACCGTTGAATCCAAGTCCATTTCGGGAATTCAAGGATCGAGAGTTGGAGATGTCAAGGAATGTTAACATCAAGAATTATGATATCGCGATATGCGAAATCGCAACGTAATTGCAACCATCAGATCAAGATGTGATCTGGACCATTGATACGACTCCTTTACGGAGTTTCGTGGATCGGGATTTGGAAGTGACAAGAACATTCACCACAAGAATGTCGAAATCGCGATATGCGAAATCGTGAAATGATCTGAACCATTAGATCAAGTGTTGATCAGGACCGTTGATCCCACACCATTTCGGGGTATTGGGGATCGCGACTTGGAGAGTCGAGATGCCTCATCTCTAGACTCACGAAATTCGAAATCACAAAAGCGCCTTATGCATAAGGCCGTGGTCATAGCCCTTGGTCACATCAGTGAGAGATGGAGGGCTACTGTATCATGACATAGTATAACTGCCAGAAACCACTGATGGTTTCGGCCAGAGGACTCGAAGACACTTGGGGATGATTGACAGAGAAGGTGAAGAGTTACAAGGAATCTACCAGTGGAATGAAGACGATTCGTGGAGGAAATTGACAGCTGGATGAGGGTTGGAGCCTGTAACTGAAACAAAAAGGATAATCTAGACTATGCCAGAGAAGACGAAGAGTCTCAACTGCCAGAGAGGCTGAGGAATCTTAGCATAACACCCAGTGATGCTGAATGCATGGGAACACCACCAGAGAAGCTGAAGAGTTACCATGATGATCAGGCAGAGCACTCGAGAGGTGGAGGATATTGGCACAGTGTGAGTATGCAGTGGTATGGTGCAAATTGCATGCACAAGGTGCACAGAAGCTATAAGTACACAATACAGAGAAGAGATGGGGTTGTTGTTGCTGTTGGAGTTGTCGTGGTTGTTGTTGTTGAAGGTGATTCATGTGTGAAGAAGGAGGAGAGTGCAGCAGCTGAATTGAACAGAAGAGGAACTGTGCAGTGAATGGATATGGCGCACAGAGCATAAAAATCACAAGAACAGACAACGCAAGTCATGTGTGCAGGAAGGCAATGAGGCAGATAGAGCAACGAAATCCAGCAGAACAATGATGAGTCTGGTAAGCCATTTTTGAACATTATATCACTATAATAAGTTTCAGTAGCAAAGATTTATATTTCAGGGTGGTTGGGAGGTGCTCGGGAGGACTGTTGTCCTCAGATGTTCAAGTGGGTGCTTGAAAATAGGGATTTGTAGCTTCCATCTGGTTGCAGCCAGAGAAACTAGGGTGGCAGGGTGGTGCAAGGGAGAACTATTGTTCTCTATTATACAGGTTGGTTGCCTGTATGATTGGAAGTTGGTGCTTCCATCTAGTTGGTGCTGGAAACACTCAGGGAGTTGGTGCTTCCTTCTAGTTGGTTCTAGAAAAACCATGGAGTTGGTGCTTCCTTCTAGTTGGTGCTAGAGAAACCAGGGAGTTGGTGCTTCCTTCTAGTGGGTGCTAGAGAAAACAGAGAGTTGGTGCTCTCAGCAAGCAGCAGCTTGCAAAACTGAGGTTGTAGCCTCATTATGAGTTGGTGCTCATATGTATGATAATGTAAAGAATGTAACTATTACTTATCATATAAAGTAAAAGAGGTTTTTACCCTATATGGGTTTCCTCGGGAAATATTTGTCTCTGTGTTTCTCATATATGTGACTGATGTTGAGTATGCCATTGTTTATTTCCCTGCATTATTGTAATCATCATTCAGTGTTTTTGCAAAGAGTTTAAAAGAATCATAATTGTTTAAGCACGGTAACAACTGATTCACCCCCCCCCCCCTTTCAGTTGTTCAACAAAGCCACGAATCAAGCCATGACTCAACACCAAGCCAAGCGCAAGTGCCAAGACCATACTCCATATATCTCATCGAATGAGTTGTGTATGTACTAGTGTGTGTGGTATTTGATTAATTAAGTTAATTAAAAAGGATAAGCCCTACTCATATGACACACCACACATTGAGCTATCAAAGTGCTCAATCAATGATACAAGTGTCAAGATTGTGCATGTGTTGAATTGTTGGCAAGTTGCAGGGTTTAAAACGATGATGTTCAATGCCTGTCATTAAACATCAAGAGCCAAGTATCAACAAAACACAGACAACTCGATATATGTGGAATACGTTCCCATATAATAAAATTATTAAAGAAACACTGTTAGTTATCTATCTCATCAAGTGTCCAAAGGATTAATATGAATATGACCCAATGATCAGTAGAAATTGAGCCACGGTTGCGATTAATGATTTAGGGTTACAGGACCTCTTGGAAAAACTCCTTCAAGAGGCGAGCAAATGATTATTATTATTTTGTTGACAAAGATAAGATGCTAGTAACAAGCTACTGTGCCAAATCATATAGTGCTCCCAGAAATCAGATTCAATGCTAAGCAATCGCTCCTGTGTAATAGCTTGTTTCTGTGCATGCCCAAGGTGAAGGGTTTCAACTTTTCATTGCTCATCCATTCATGGCCACATAATCATAGTCAATTTTAAAATGGATCCGCGAAGATTCCTTGGGGTGACTTTAGAGCCGAGTATGATGTAGAACCATCTGGATTTCTCACAATTGAAAAAGCATTTGCATATCTGAGGTGCAAGACAAATTTGCCCAGCATGATGATGGTTTCCATCAATAGTTTTATAAAAACTTCATCTCATTCAAAAAGAACTCATACTTTGTACCAAGTGTCGATGTGAATGCCCATCTCCAGTCCAGTGTTCGATAGAAAGGAATGTCTAAGTGACCAGAGTGACCAGCGCACCAACAGGGTTCCAAATGTTAGACCATCGTTTCACAATTTCAAAACTGTTCAAGTAATTATTTGCTTATTTTCATCCTCTGAACATCCAAATACACCAACATTCTGTCAGGATACTCTGTGCTCTAAGGTGGTCATTGAGTATATTAATCAGAATTTTGTTTTATGGCTAGACAACTTGTGTTGAGCTCTTTTGAAGGTCTATCAAAGTTTTGTAGCATTGTTTTTCAGCACAGTTTCGTAGCAAGGGCGAAACAGAGCATGCTACAAAAGTTCCGAAGGAGCCTGATTTACTGTGAAGGTTTATCAGTTGACCGAATCAAGTTCAAATCCCTCAATTTTTGGCCTCCAAGTGGATTCAATCCTCACCAAATCGCAGTGGGGATAAACCTTTTTAAAATGAATATCAAACCTAACATTCCATATTTCAAATTTGCATTTGATCATTTTTTGTATACATGTTGAAGAAATTCTTAGTTTCAGTTTGGTTTCACATTCGATAAGCATTTGTGAAAATATTATTTTCAGAACTCAAATTGTATGCTCAGTTGTAAGCATGTAATATTCTAGGCATGAATTCAAATATTTCAAGCTTAAGAGGAGTCAATCCTTTTCCCATATCCTCATTTGATGACAAATATGGCACAGATCCAGATATCAAGGAACAATTCCAGATTTGCAGGATACACATGGCAGGTAGCACCCAGGTGGCAATTTGATTCACATTTTTAGGAAGTTTCATTCAGTCAAAGATATATCAGGCACAGTTGGCAGAAAAGTAGTTTCACATCACTAAAATTCCTACAAAAATCAAGAGAGAAAAAGGACAGGTGGAAACAAAATCATTCTTATCCCTTGTTCTTAGATATTTTTAGTAGCTCGAGGATACGGGAAGAATACAAATGGAAACTCAAATTCGTCCAAGATAACTAGCAGTCAAGTTCTCAAGTGACATCCTAGCATTTCGTGAGGCATCTTTCAACATTTTGAGGCATAAGATCAGTGGGTACAGAGAAGTTCCATCAGCATTCGAGACCCAGTTCCATTAAGTCAAAGATTTTTGTGCATTTTTTCCAGGATTGATTTAGTTTGTAGACTAGTTCCTAAAAATAGGAGATAATTTGCTTATGTAAAGTGATTTATTTTTAATGATGAGGGGAGTGGAAAGGGTGGGAGAAGGACCCGAGAGGGTTGAATAGAGACCAGGGACGCAGGACTGAGGCTCTTTTCATGATTGTAAACCAGGAACCTTTTTTCATTTTTCACTCAATGCTACAACCTTTTTGATAAGAAGACTTTCTCCTCTAATCTCTTTCTTCCTTTTCTTACCTGCAAAACATGTTATCTTTGCAATGCATTGAAATTATCTTGTATGTTGATAAGGCAGTGAAGAATTCGACTTGTTTTTGAGTACCTTATTCTCTATTTCTGAATGACATTTAGGATCAGGAATCTTCCTATGTGAGTGAACATATTGGGCACTTGCATACTTCTTTATTCTTATGGTTTTATCTACCTTGTTAAACTGGATACCATTGACTAAGTGAGTGTGATCAAAACTTAATTACAATCAGGAATTGGTATTATCTTTCTTCATTTACTGCTGCAACATCCAACCTTTTTTTTTTCCAAATCCAATATACATTTAATCATAAAATCATTGCAATAACTGAAGGGGTGCTAGGCTTGACCCTATAGCAGTCTAGGGGCGACTTCTAGCACTAACAATATGAATGAATGAAAACTGAACTATCTCAACATAACTCAAAGAGAAAACCTTAGCATGCTTATGCTTCTATCCTCCACTTGTTCCTCCCTTTCTTCTTGCTTTTAACAAATTAGAATTCGTTGAAGTGGTTGAAGCAAATCATTAGTTAAGTTAATTAAAAGACTCAACTAAATGTAGTTAGGGGGGAGAGTAATAATTATAATTAAGGGTCTTAATTAAATAATAACTAGTAGGTGGGACCCCTTGTGACTCCCTTTAGTGCATACCAATCATACCTATCATAACATAACCATTAGTTAAGAAAAACACACCTCCTTGTGTCTCCCATCAACATATTCACTTTTGGTAATTTAAACTCATGAAATTTGAAATTATTTCAAAAATAATACTCGTCTATCCAAAAATAAACATGCTGTCCAAAAATCCCCAAGTTAATTGTCATAAAACAATAGATATAATAAAAACTCAAAAGCCATATTTCCCAGTCTGTGATACAACCCTTCATTGGTTGTTGTTGTCGCCTCTTGAATTTCCTGAATTTTCCTTTGGCTGTGTAGAGCCTTTAGGCCTAATCTCGTTGATCATGTGGGAACAATCATCCCTCAAATGCATCTGGGAAGACATGGATTTTTTAGAGCCATTGGAAGGTGAGGAGGGGGCAGCAACAACTTTTCCTTTATCAAGGGCATGGTGGGCCTCTGTTTTTAATCTCTTTCCAGCATCAGAGGATTGCATTGGCGAGTGTTCAGGGGCAGCTTGGGCAATGGGGTTAATCGACAGAGGAGTGGGCAAAGACAAGTTGGGCCTATTGGGAGACTATTAGATGGATGATATCCTTCCATCCATCATTTTTAGAGACTTTGGGTTGTGCTGATACATGAGGAGGTACAAGGATACTGGGTGCTAGTGAGGCTTGGAAAGGAGTCCATTCAGGCCTAGGTTGGACTATTCCCTGCCCAATCCAATTAAAGAATATGGCATGAAACAATTGGCCAAGCTCTTTTGAATCAACGTCAAAATGTATGGAGAACCTGGGCCTTCTTAGGCCTCAGTTCCTGTTACCTCCACCCCTATTTCCTCGACCATGGCTTCCTTGACTGAAAAAACTCATCCTGCATGCGTGATCGATTAGAAAATAATATTTTAAATAACCATACATGACAACTCTTAAAAATATGAAATAGATTTGTCTCGGAATGTATCAAACTCATGCAATCCAATCCATACAAATTGTTTTACTGTTAATCAATGAGCATGGGGGTGAAAATGGTCCTGGGATATGTGAGGGGTTTGTATTGAGAGAAAATATGATATAATGAAAAGGGAGAAGACATGGTCACTGCTCAATGAAAACAACAATCAACTGTAAAGCAAACCAATAAAACCTCATTGCAATCCACACAAGACACTACCACTTTCATCCATTTTAGCACATAAATTCTCTTGACTATAATCAATCTCAGAACAGGGAATGAAAAATGATTATGGGAGGTGACCGGGTTTGTAATTAGTGGAAAGTGAAATAATGGAAGGGAGAAGGATGATTACTATTCATGAAATTAATTAAGTGATCCAAAAAACATTCTACGAAAGGAGATGCATCAACCATCAATCACTTGACCAAATAATAATTTCCGTGCATTTAACTAGTTCACTGTTCATAATCAAATATCCAACATAGTGCCATCACAATACAATATGTATTCCACTCAATTTGTAAGAGATTCTATTTCCTTCATTTATATACTCTGCATTTTATAACAATTTATGAACAATACCCATTTCCAATATGTAACCATTAAAATCAACCACTGCCCATGCCTTACTTCAGTCCACAATAATACTCAAAAGTCATGTTTTCAAATTAACAATGAAGTCATTATCACTGCAATCGGGCCCATCATTTATATGCAAAGTCATTTGTTGAACATATATATAGGCAGAAACCAAAGAACCAAGATCAAATGCAACCCGAATTGATATTCAAATATACAACCAACAACTGCCATTTAGACACTAGCTACGCACAGGGTAACTTGCCTAGGCAATGTAATTCTACCACTGTAAAAAAAAAAAACAATTCAATATGGCTTAAAGAGTTGGGCCATCTATCCAACATGACAAATCCTGGACAACATTCCCTTCATAAGAAATGATTGATAAACATGATTAAAACTCTGTGAAACCCAAGCTATCCATACTATACATAGTGCAGATCCACCCAAAAAACATGATGCAATATTTCCATTTTACCAAGCCAGACACACAGTCATGGCAGTAGCTCAATTCGTTGTTGGGTCATCAACCCAACACAGTATTACTTTGATTTATCCCAACTGTGATCAACCATGGCATATAATTTCAAGCTTAAACAATCAAACAATCATAAGGATATAGTTCCCAAAATCATCTGGTTCAATAATCGTTCGGCCCCAAGAGAAAACCCCAGTTACCACGACCATTAATTGTTTTGCAAACACACAACGTGACATGAGAAACATCAAGAATTTTCACCAATGCTATCTAAACATTCAAATAATCATCAATGAAAATACCAGTGACTGTATATCTACCAAACAACTTGTTGTTGTCTTAAAAAAATCAACAACCTAACAAGATGTAGCAATGACACATACCCATGTATCCAATCGAATCGGGGAAGAGGCCATTTTCATTAACAATACTAAGCTATCAACATAAGGAGAGTAATTTTGTGCTTTGAAAGTGCAACTGGTAATGTAGGGTTTACCACTAGTATAATCGAGCTAGTGACTATATACCAACCAACACGACTGTCATACGACCAACTGGGCGAGCCTGTTCTCAAAATAGTCGACAATTATACAACCATCCAACAACAACCGAGTCATAAAACAATAGGCCAGACATGTTTTCTTGAACAAATTCTAGACTAGAGGGCCAAGGTTGTTCCATAGTCAACACAGGGAGAGTAGATCCACTCTTTGTAATGGAAAAAACTCCAAGGCCACGATGTATACAGGACGAACCACGACTCATTCGTGGTTAGGCACAAATCCATTTTAGGGGCCATAACCGAAAGGTAGGGATCTAGTTTGGCCTGGAAAATGTTACTTAACACACACAGGGTATAACCCTCATGCCCTTCGGTCAACAATCACAACACAAAGGTGAAGACAGGGTGGAGGAAGAACAAGAACCTCATTTCGTGACCCCTGGTGGTGCAATCAACCAATGCCGAAGTGAGCAAAACAGAGTGACGCAGACAACCTCTGACCATTAAACACATGAAAGCTTGAGACTGGATTTAGTGAAAGTGCATGAAGATATCTATCCACTCAAGACTAAACAAAAACCCTCCAACCAAACAACAGTGATAACAAGGAGCCATCACCCAGGAAGACCAATAGCCTTGACGAACTCGAAATTATTACAGAAAGAACTATCCACTGTTCATTCCAAGAACCCAAACTTCACACAGTTGCAACACTTCGGAAAACACAAACCCATACACCTGAGCTAGTAATCATTTCATAACCAGAGAAGAATCACGAATGGCCAAAAAAGACATACTTGTAATCTAATTTCCTTAAAACGAGAGATGGTTGAGCGGTTCTTCCCTGTTAAAATTTTGTATCATAACCACATCAACAAGATCAAACAATAGCCCGATTAGGGTTGCGACTAATAGGAGGGTTAAAGGTGACGTGGAGTAAATGCACGTCGCCTCCACCCACAATTCATTTATTCATCAGTACATGCGAACCAGCTTCCAATTAACACCGTTAATTTAACTCTGCATTGGAATCTGCATAGGTTACTTGCCAAATGTGCTTTCCATATCATATATCCAATTTCTTAATATATAACTCAAACAAAATCGCATAGCCATTAACGTTCACCAACTTGTCAAATGAGCCACCGACGTTCAATCTATCCAAATATACCATATGTGGATCGACCACATAATTCAATTAACCATTGCATAGACATTAGCACTATCACCTTGCCAAGTGAGCCACCAACATTTCACACCATATGCATATTAAACATGTAATTTAATCACAATTTCATAACCATTTACTTGCTATCTAGTGCTTAACAATAATCATCAAGTACTTTCATGCATGTAGTATAGTTAGGATAGCTTTAGAATCTCCCCCTTGCAATTGTTTCTCATTTCCTTTAAGTTATTCACTTGTGATATTGCAGAACTAGGTCCCCTTCCCTTGCATTTGTTCTATTATTTTGCCTCTCTCAAAACTACCCTTCATGTAATGTTACTAACATTTTTGTTATGCAGGTGCAATAAGAACAAACAACAATGACAATAATGAATAGAATAAGCTGTAGTAACATAAGGAATCAACACTTCATAAGCTCAATTCATAACCAATAACAACAAGATCTTAATCAACCATGTGAGCCGTGTCACACATCATTTCAACATAAAAAAATGAACAGATCTGCTCTCCAATAGTTCAAGGGGGTCCCACTTACTAGTATTATTTAGTTTTTATAATAATAGGATTTATCAACAATTTGCGGGCGAAACTTCGTTGATGTTTTCAATCGTCAACAAAATGGCGACTCCATAGGGAAATTTTCTTTTAACATATTTAGAACTTAGGACTCATGGTTTCATGGACCAAAMCAACAGGTCAAGAAGACATAACTTGGATGATTACGCAACAGGGGGAAGTGAGTGGATTTAATGGAAAGATGACCGAGAATTTGGGAATAATTCATGAAAAGTGTTAAGTAGGTGGGGATTTACCACTGTATTCATAATCATTTGACTAGAATMTTCTCTCTAACTTTTACAAGGAAGAAGAAGAGGCGGGAGATAGCCAATTCCTTACAAGACAACAATGAAAAAATGTAACAATTTCAAGGGTCCTTCAGAGGAGCATCATAACATCTATGTAAGCTTGATTGTTATTAACTAACAATGATTTGCAGGAGTGTCATTGTGGAAAAAATTATCCAACATCCTATTTGACCAAATTGATTAAAAGATAAGAAGAAACCAAATCATGAAAGAAGTAAAAATGCAGAACTAAACAACCGCAATAAAAGACAGAATTGAATCACAGGAGGGAAAAAAAAACTTAACTTAGAAATAAGCAATCAAAGTATTATAAAGCAGAGAAAAGAAGCACAAAAGTTGAAAGCATAGCTAGGCTACTATTATACAACAAAATGAGACAACATCAGAACTTCTCACATTGGTTCCTTGCAATATTTCAAGCGAGGGTTGTTAGTGTTGTAGGGAAACAATTGGTCTTGTAATTATTTTGAGATATAAGAATTTGCCTCCAAGGCAAAAGAAATTAGGAAGGGATCGATCACTTGGAAATATGATGAAATCATCAATCCCTTGTCATGCAAAATTAGATAATCAAGATAGAGATGAACACTGACCAAGTCATCGAGAGTTATGCGCATAGTTTTCTTAAAAGCAGTACCTGTATCAAGTAAGCTAAAAATTCGTCATTTGTAAGGCATGGTATCACGATTAGAAATCAAAGTGGTTTTGTGAACATTTTCCCCTTCTACTTTGATTCTCTTGTTACCAAACAAGCTGTCAAGAAAGGGTCTTAACTGTGACTCTACAACCCGTTGCAAAAATATTTCCATATTGGGAGGGGAAAAGGGATTCCTTAGAATTGCTTGCTTGAAAGTTTGAAGACTAATACAAGTTCTGATATTATCAGTGGTCCCCGAGGCCAATTTCCAAATTGAGACCCATTCAAGGTGGGATGAAAAAAACATTCCAGCCCTTAAGAAAAATCTCAAATGCCTTCGAAAGGGTGCTTCTGGTGCAGAGTTAACAAGTTCTTATTTTTTCCTAGTTAGTTTCAAAATATGCTGAAAAAGAGCAGGATCAAAACCACGAAGATCCTCATAAAGACAAGAAAAAAACTTTTGGGGTTCAATGAGTTACCCGATGAACCTCATCTCTTCCTTACCAGAACATTGGACATTTATTTTAACGCCCATTGAAGATTTAGATGTCCTAATGTTTAGAAGGATGGCTTCAATCACCCTCTTCCGTAACTCCTCCCCTCCTTGTTTTTCTTTATTGCCTACAACACTCAAAGAAAACAAACTCGCAAGAGGATTCAAGCCCTCAGGAATCTTATTATTTTCTACAGATATAATCTCCTCGGGCTCAAGAGGTTCATTTTGAATGACAACACAAATGATCTCATAGTTAGGGATGGCTTTCCAAGATCCTTCATTTTTAGAAATGTATGGACGATGTAGAGATTGGAAAGCACAATCAAGATTGCGAGGCAAGAGTTCCTGAGTAGGAGAGGCTGCAAAGACAACTAACCGATCAACTATTGAATTCAACTCCTTCTTAACATGAGTGATGTTAAAAGATAGAAGGTTCAAGACAAGTTCCAAAATAGTTTGGGAGTATTGTTCCATCAACTTGTCGCTAGGAGAGCATGTCTTACATATCAGGTTCACAACAAGCTCAGAATTTTCGAAAACTGAAAGGTGACCAAAACCAATATTAAGGGTGTTCTCAATGCCTAACAACAAAGCTTCGAATTCAGCGGCATTGTTTGAACAAGAAAACTCCAACCTATATGACAGATTATGAATTTTTCCTGCAGGGGAAACCAAGATAATACCAACCCCATTACCTTCATTAGAGTGTGAACCATCAAAGTGCATATGCCATAATTCATCATCTGAATCAATTCCTTCTAGACGAATATTATCCTCTTTAGCAAAGATGGAATACACTCCTACATCTTCTTCGATATAGCTTACGCTAGATTGCGGAACACTCTCTATGTAGGGTGAAATTCTTCCTTCTCTAAGGACTATAATATTCTTACCATTCTGAGGAATGGATAAATGTGTCCTATAGAGTGAGAGGTATCCACCTATTAGGGCATGCCAATATCACCCCAAGATAATTGAATAATTTCTCATAGGCATATCAATCACCTGAATGTTGAGGGTTGTCCTTATCTCAGGATGAGTGCATACAACCAAGGTTACATCCTTAATCTCGCCTATGGTTGTTTGTTGTAGACTATTATAGGAGAGCATGCTTCTGGCATTTTAGTTTGTACAAGACAAGCCTAGCTCTTCCATAATAATATTTGACATGACACTTGGAACTGAACCACCATCAATGAGGCAACAATGGGAAATCTTGTCCATGATCTTTACAGAAATATAAAAAGGGGACTTTTTTACAGGGTATCTAAATTTATGTACACCTACTTTATTTATATAGGAATCCTCTTCATCTACCTCTTCGGAAAGATTGGCTACAATGGAATATTTTCCTTCCATGAATTGTTTCAGATGCATCTATTGTTCAGGGACAACAACCATGTCTAGGAGGGTTGCATCTATTGTGATGTTAGCCAATTGATTCAAGATATTGTATTTAGAAGAGGGATGAAGGGGAGTGATTCTTTGACTCTCAGGAATTCTAGGAACCTGGGGCGTAGCAATGGTTGAATATGAGCTCAAGATCGAAGAACTGCGAGGAGGGTAAAATTTACCATTGGGAGCATAGGATTTGTTCCTATTATTAATAACCATGACACCCTCTAGATCCATAAATTCTAGGACAACGATAGTAGCTTCTGGTATCTTACCAAAGATCTTATCTTTGGCACTCTTATTTACCTCACATGTGGTTTCTTCGTGGTGCTCCTCGCAAACATTGCACCAACTCTGAGGCAGGATAGCCTTAGGCTGAAAAATTGTTTTCAACTGGATTTCTAAAGGGTGGTGTAGAAGAGGATGAAGCTCCCAGGGTGAAAGGGGAGATAGTACCCTTTCGCTCGAATGCTATCATACGATTGTTCATATCTTGTACTAGCTGTAAGAGAGCGGACATGTATGTCTGTATAACTGATTCTCCTTGGGGAAGACCAGTTCTTTCAAGCTGTTCTTCATACTCTGAGAAAGTATGCAGAGAAGAACCAAGATTATTGATGGCCTTTTATTCAATCCTATGACGGTAGGGAGATGGCAATGCATTGTAGTAATGTGTGAAAGCGTCTTGGTTCTGAGGGTGAATAATTTAGGGGATTTGATTGTACAACTTGGGGAAACACAAGTTGAAAGACTTGATGGTCTCACCATCTTTATAAGTGACGTTATTGTATTCCCTTAACTTCTCGACAGGGCTTTTGGATTGCCCATAAGTGGATAAGAACCAATAGATTAACTCCTCCCAAGTAGATAGGATCTTAAGAGGAAAGTCAAAGAAGTCGGCTGCAGCCTTTCCTTCCAAGGAATTGACAAACAAGCATATGCAAGTGTCATTGTTGTTAGCCCCTATGTTATGACAAGCATTAGAAAATGCCACTAGGTGTTCATTGGTATTGACAATGTTATTTCCTAAAAACTTAGGCAATTTTTCTTTAAACTTCGGAAGTGGGCAAGTAGCAGGTGCTAGGTTGAGAGGAGAGGACACATGCCACAATGTGGTTGTGGCATCTTCTTTGAACTGAAAAATCCCATACTTTTTAATGAATTTGGTGGGGTTTGTAGTAGATTGGATAGGGATATGGTGGTTGTACAAGCTACCAATCATCGATGACGATGAATATTGGAAATATGGAGCACTTCCAGTGCCACTAGAGCCACCACTAGATTCCATCTTATGGATGATAGATGAGGGAAAGAAGGACGAGCTGGAAGAATCCGATAAATTTCTCCTTAGAGAACTTTGTTGGGCGAATAACACAATGTTTCTTCTTCCTATTTCAACAATAGGACTGATTTTAGGTGACATGCCTCTTCTTCTTCTAGAAGCACGAGAGTCTAAGGACATGAAAAGAAAGGCCAAATCTAAAGAAACAAAAGGTTATTGCTGATTTCTAAGTTGTCTACGTCTAGCCTCCAATTGTTCTTGAGAACTAATATCTCATTCAATGGCTGCCCAAGAACGGTTAAGATCGACATGGGTCCTAGCAGTGTCTAAAATAATATGAAACAATTTAAAAGCAATGTCAGTCTGGTCTTGGAGATCGGGCTCAATATTGGGCTGCCTCACAACAGGAACAATCATTAATAGAAAAAAAATCAAAGAATCAATGTCAGAAAAAAAAAGATGTATCGATGAAAATTGAGTATAAAATTTAACCGAAGAGATATCGAAGATATCCCTAGTATGGTCGCCAAATAAAATTTGAGGAAAAGATATGAAATAATCTTACTCAAGCGTTTTCAGACTTTACTTGGCTAAAGCAAAGTAGACAGGAATATTTCCCTATGCTTATAGCCACCACAAACAACATCCTAACTCACAAGTATTAATTACGAGTCCTTAGGCTAGTCTTTTATCAACAAAAAGCTTGCTGGAAGTTCACTTTTTATGTAATTTTTTGAATATAATAGTTCCTGAAATAAATGTAAGAATATAAGTAAAGACACCAAGATGGTAATCAAGATAGAATATACATAAAGCAATCCTTTATTTCATTCCAATTCACCAAAGAGTCATTTTCTTTACAAAATCTCATACATAAATCTTGGACCAAAGTCAAACTTAGACATCCCCGATGGAACATACAAAGGGACCTCTAACAGAAAACAAAAACTAAACTCTAAAATTTGGATCACCTTGCCACAGATTGCTGCCCACTCGACTCTGCACAATAGCCTTTATCAGTCATGAAAATTAATTCACAAACATACAAGTCTACACAGACTATCAAAGATAGATCAACGCCTCTGAAAAACAAGTGTCTGAATGATTTGATTCATCCCTAAATATTGTTGTCTACAATAAGACCCTCCCATCAAAAAAGAGAATTAGGCTTTAATTAATATATGAATGAATGAAAATTGAACTATCTCAACATAACTCAAAGAAAAAACATTATCATGCTTCTGCTTCTATCCTCCACTTGTTCCTCCCTTTTTTCTTGATTTTAACAAATTAGAATTGGTTGAAGTGGTTGAACCAACTCATTAGTTAAGTTAATTAAAAGAATCAACTAAATTTAGTTAGGGGGAAGAGTAATAATTATAATTAAGGGTCATAATTAAATAATAACTAGTAGGTGGGATCCCTTGTGACTCCCTTTAGTTCATAACAATAATAACATAACCATTAGTTAAGAAAAACACACCTCCTTATGTCTCCCATCAACATTTTCAATTTTGGTAATTTAAACTCATGAAATTTGAAATTATTTCAAAAATATTACTCATATATCCAAAAATAAACATGTTGTCCAAAAATCCCTGAGTCAACTGTCATAAAACAATAGATATAATAAAAAATCAAAAACCATATTTCCAAGTCTATGATGCAACCCTTCCTTGGTTGCTTCTGTCGCCTCTTGATTTTCTTGAATTTTCCTTTGGATGTGTAGAGCCTTTAGGCCTAATCTCGCTGATCATGTGGGAACAATCATCCCTCAAATGCATCCGAGAAGACATAGATTTGTCAGAGCCATTGGAGGGTGAGGAGGGGGAAGCAATGGCTTTTCCTTTATCAAGGGAATGGTGGGACTCAGTTTTTAATCTCTTGCTAGCATGGGATGATTACACTGGAAAGTGGTTAGGGGAAGCTTGGGAAATGGTGTTAACCGACAGAGGAGAAAGAAAAGACAAGTTGGGCCAGCCACGATGTTGGAAGACTGTTGGGTGGACGATCTCCTGCCATCCATCATTTTCAGGAACTTCGGGTTGTAATGAGACATGAGGAGGTACAAGGATACTAGGTGCTAGCAGGGCTTGGAAATGAGGCCTTTCAGGCCTAGGTTGGACTATTCCCTACCCAATCCAATTAAAGAATCCACCATGAAAAAATTGGCCAAGCTCTTTTGAATCAACGTCAAAATGTATGGAGAACCTGGGCCTTCTTAGGCCTTGGTTCCAATTACCTCTACCCCTGTTTCCTCGACCATGGCTTCCTCGACTGTAAAAACTCATCTTGCATGCATGATCAATTAGAAAATAGTCTTTTAAATAACCATACATGACAACTCTTAAAAATATGAAATAGATTTGGCTCAAAATGTATCAGACTCATGCAATCCAATCCATAGAGATTGTTTTACTGTTAATCAATGAGTAGAGGGGTGAAAATGGTCCTGGGATATGTGAGGGGTTTTTATTGAGATAAAATATGATATAATGAAAAGGGAGAAGACATGATCACTACTCAATGAAAACAACAATCAACTTTAAATCAAACCAATAAAACCTCACTACAATCCACACAAGACACTGCCACTTTCATCCATTTTAGCACATAAATTCTCTTGATTGTAGTCAATCTTAGAATAGGGAGTGAAAAAGGATTATGGGAGGTGACGAGGTTTGTAATTAGAAGAAAGTGAAATAATGGAAGGGAGAATGATCATTATTGTTCATGAAATTAATTAAGTGATCCACAAAACATTCTGCGAAAGGAGATGCATCAACCATCAATCACTTTACCAAATAATAATTTCTATGCATTTGAATAGTTTATTGTTCATAATCAAATATCCAACATAGTTCCATCACAAGAAAGTATGTATTCCACACAATTTGTAAGAGGTTTTGTTTCCTTCATTCAAATACTTTGCATTTTATAACAATTTACGAACAATACCCATTTCCAATTTGTAACCATCAAAATCAACCACTACCCATGCATTACTTCAGTCCACAATAATATTCAAAAGTCATGTTTTCAAATTAACAATGAAGTCATGTAACACACCCACTATGGGAACTAAGATTTTTCGGCTTTTTCTCCTCTTCTTCGAGGAACAGAGGTCCCGAATTCCTACGAGGTTCTGGCGTAGGCTAGGTCTTCCAATCAGGACCTTCACCACACCAATTCACTGGTTCTTTCATTGAAAATCCATCATGTACAACTCACGCACCAAGCGTAGGATTCACTCCCATGTGTCCATCAGTTGTGACCCCGGGCTAAGCCAAGAGGCACCCTTCGCATTTCGGGACTTTGGAAACTGGGAGTTCAAAATGCAAGGGAGTCGAGTTCTTCGTCTCTTCAAACCCCGAAACCCGAAATCCTATTCACACCAAGCCGCTTCGGGATTTCACCTACCGGAACTTCGCGTATCGGGATTTCGCAATGTATGAATATGAGGTTTCATACCCTTCGGTTTCCCGGGTGCCGCAACACCGAAACCCATATATCTACTAAGTTCATTTCCGGGTTTCTCATATCGAGATTTCGCGGTATGCAAAGACAAGAGGTCTCGCACTTGAGTTTCCAGGAGCCGAAACTATGAAACATCGATATATATATATATATATATATATATATATATATA
>JASDQU010100174.1:28361-44150 GCA_032191745.1 Picea mariana
TTATCTGCTTTGTGTTTATAACTCTGGATTTCACTGTAAAGACTCACTGCCACTAAGATTAATGGTTCAAAGTAAAAAATGAGAGTAAATTGTTAATAATCTACACTAACTGATTCACCCCCCCCCCCTCTCAGTTAGTTCATACCTGTAACACTTAGTTCTATAGACCCATTTTCATATAACAAGTTTTCTTCCTTTTAGAAGAGGTAAAAGATCCCAAGTATCGTTTGCCATTAAAGAACGATACTCTTCATTCATTGTTGTATCCCAATCTAGATTACCTGAAGCTTCTGCAAATGTCTCTGGATCATGAGTTTCTGAAACTTGAGCCAAAAGAGAAGATGCTCACTAGAACTATGAACATGTCCGATGTTGATCTGAAGGATCACCAACAAGATCATTGATTGCTTCTCGTGTTGAATGGACCCATATTGAAAGAGGTGGAGCTGGTGTTGGTTCAGGTTCAAAGGACTCATCTGGAGGAGGGTGATCAGGCGGAGGTGGATTTTCATCCTCACTGTCATCATCTATAGAAGAAACTAGATCATAAGAAGGCATAAACACCGAATATGGCTCCCAGGCCGAAGAAGGCACAACCGTCGAATTAGGCTCGCAGGCCAAAGAAGGCACAAACATCGAATTAGGCTCTTAGGCCAAGAGATTTTCATCAAATTTAACATCTCTTCTAATAATAATTTCATTACAATATGGTTGAAGAAGTTTGTAACCTTTGACGTCTTCAGAATAGCCAACAGATATACACTTCTCACTTTTAGGCTGCAATGCTTTCCTTTTCTCATCAGGAATGTGAGCCCATGCTATACTGCCAAATACACAGAAGTGACTTACATCCGGTTTAATTTTAGTCCAAGATTCTTCCAGTGTTATATTTTTTAGAGCCTTTGTGGGAGTGCGATTTACTATCTAATTTGCATAGTTGATGGCTTCCACCCAATACTTTAGACTTAATCCCTTATATTGGATCATACAATTAGCCATTTCTTTTAATGTGTGGCTCTTTCTCTCAGCAACACCATTTTGTTGTGGTGTGTATGGAACAATGTGTTGCATTTGGATTCCCTGTGTAGTGTAGTAGTTTGTAAAATTATTGTTCACATATTCGCCTCCATTATCTGTTCTTAACCTTTTAATTTGATGTCTAGATTGCTTTTCTACAAGGGCCTTGTAGGCCAAAAAATTGTCAAAAAAATTTCTCTTGAGTTTTAAGAAGTAAACCCAAGTACGTCTAGAAAAGTCATCAATGAAAGTTAAGAAATACTTTCACCCAGAAAAAGAAGGAGAAGAAAGTGGACCAAACAAATCACTGTGAACAAGCTGTAAAGGATCCGAGGCATGCCAAGAGGCATGTTTTTCAAAACTATCCCAATGATGTTTGCTGAGAATACAATCGGCACAAACACCATCTCTGCATGAAACAAGAGGAAGACTAGTCACCATCTATTAATTACATAGTTACTGCAATGAGTGATAGTTTAGATGACCAAACCGCTCATGCCAAAGTTTGCTCAAGTCATTGCTATGAGCAATAAAAACTGATGAAAAATATGATGACCCAAAGTTTTCAAACTTGTACAACCTGGTAATATCGCCAACAATTTCAGTTGCAAGAACATGATTATGATATTTTAGATCCTTGATTACAACTTGGTGAGGTGAAAACTCTACAGTTTTACCTTCACCTGAATGAGTGATTTGATATACTGATAGAAGGTTGTTAGGATATTTAGACACTTAGGAGTTAGTAAGATCTACTTGGTCTATTGTGTTGTTAGGTAAAAGTGTGTTTTCTAGTGTGTTTCTTTAGTATGCATTAGTATGCATTTGTAGTTAGGAAATCTAACAGTCATGATATGTTCCCGACATAGAGTGATTTGACGGTTCATACTCTCCTCGATCTTAACGACCATTGATCCATGGCTTAGCACCCGATTGGTCCATGATCTCTAGTTAAAGAGCATGGAGGTTCATTTTTCGATGATCAATTGTGAGAAACTCTCTTGTAAAATCTCTCTGTAATCTTTTTCTTTGCATTAATAAACTACTCCAAGTGGTCGCGTTGGCTGGGGTAGTGGATGTTTCCCCGTAGGGGTTTTACCACGTGAAAACATCAGTGTGTTGATATTTGATCTGGTTATGTGAGTTTTTACTAAAGGTGTTTGTCCTTTGTTGGAATACCTATGTTTTCGAACATGGTATTAGAGCTTGTTTGAAGACCCGCTCATGCTGTAGATCGAGATCGTGAAGCCGAGTTGCCTCATCTCCACTTTATGTCATTTCTGTACATTTCTGGGCTGAGAGAACTATTCCATTGTGTCCAAAGCACTCATTTTAGTTAGGAAAACTTTTCGTTTCACTCGAAAAGGTTTCTGTTTGCCCAAGATACGGCCATTACAGTCAGATCTGGAGGTATAAAGCTTGAATACGCATTTTTTTAAATTTTTGGAGAGTAGTATTTTGGTTTTATTTTATTTATTTTCGAGTTTCTACTCTTTTAGATCTGCATATTCTATTTTCCCCATGCCCTGTGCGATCTCGAAAAATCAGAAACAGATAGGAAAAGGTGCATCTTCTAGGTAAGCTAACCGAGATCTAACCCTTGTTGTCATCAAGAAGAATTTTTTTTTTCTTGTGTGAAAAGAGTTTTTTTGAGCACACTCTCCAAGGGTGTCTTTAACAACAACAACAACAACAACAATCCTCCCTTTGAATATTACAATATGTTTTGCTAGATCATTTGGTTAAAAGTTGCCTTATTAAGTAAGAGGTCTTGAGTTCAAGTCTCTCTTTTGTTACCTTTTTTTGGAAAAGTTCATGCTAAAATTGTAAACTGTATTTCACTTCAAGTATAAAAGTGAATCACTATAAGTAGCTTTAATATTTTACTTTAGAGTTATTTACTTTGCATGCATCTTTTCTGTTATAAAGTAACTTCATTGTAAAAGTGATCCCCACTTCTCTTTATGGAAGTGAGTCACTTCATAAAACAACCTACACAATCACGTGGTCATTTGGTTACCGATTGTGCCTTTTTTTTAAAAGGGCATAATTCTAACATCGGAAGTCTGTTTTCAGTGTTAGTTTTTTTAAAACCGCATAACTTTTCGAGCTCTTTCCATCTAGATCATCAGTTTCAGTTTTTAAATCCACATTATCTGCATATGTAATATGGCTTCTACAAGTACTATCTTGTTACCAACAACAACTACTTCCAATTGAAATGTCATATGGAAGATTTATTAAGAAGTAAAGGCTTGTACTAGATTACCTTGGGAAAGGAAAAAGAACCCACTGATGCTGATAAGAAATACAAGTGGGATAATTGGAATGACGAAGCACGTGGACTAATCGAACTTTCCATCTCTCCTAATTTAAGGTACCACCTTCAAGATATTGATGACCCCAAAGAAGCTTGGGACACGATTGAATCTTTGTTTGGTAAACTCAATATTATTTGAGCACAATAGTTAGAAAATAAAATACTGACCTTGAGTCCAAATGATTTTTCTTTCCTTGGAGACTATCTATCTAGGTTTAAAACACTCAGAATTTTATGTGAAGAATGTAGATAAAGATGGAGGAAGAGCGTTGCATCTATCTTATTCTTTCTAAGCTAGGTAGTGCATATTCTATGTTTTTATCTACCTTTTATGCCATGAGAGAGGCTCTAGGGGAAGAAGATTATGAAAAACCCACTCTTGAGTCCTTTTGTGCTTCTTTGATTCAAGAGGAAGATAAGCTTGTACAATTTGGAGTGATGAACACTGCAGGTCCCTCCAACAAAGCCTTAGTTGCCCAACAGATTGATAAACCCAGGTATCCCAAGAAGCAACATCCTCGCTACAATAACAAACAACATAAGGGTCCCAAACATGCTCATCTAGCTTCAACTCCTATTGGTGACAAAGGAGCAAAATATAAAAGTAAGAATACTAACAAACATTGCAACTTTTGTGATAAAGATGGTCATGATGAGTCCAAATGTTTCAAGAAGATGGCAGCTTTAGAAGCAACAATGAAGAAGCACAACATCAATATTGATTCTATTTCTTCTTCTCACAGACATGCACTTTTTGCTTCTGGTTTCTCCTTCAATTCAAATTCTAGTACTACTTCTTCTTCTGATGAGTGGCTTATTGATTCAGGAGCATCTTATCATATGGCTAAGGATAAAGCCATATTTTCTTCTCTAAAGGAATGTAACACCAAGAAAATATTTGTTGGTGATGATAGATCTCTTAGTGTTGTAGGATCTAGAACAATTCAAGTAGATAATGGTCATTTCAATGATGTATTATGTGTTCCAAGTGTTTCTTGTAACCTTCTATCAGTATATCAAATCACTCATTCAGGTGAAGGTAAAACCATCAAGTTTTCACCTCACCAAGTTGTAATCAAGGATCTAAAAGATCCTAAGCATGTTCTTGCAACTGGAATTGCTGATTGTTATCACTGAAATTTCGTCCGCACAGGGCGACAAGAACTCAACATCATCAAACACAGAAAAACAATCATCCATGGCACAAGGATTAACTCCACAGCACATCAAAAGGGCCAAAACTATACAAAGTTGGNAGATCCTAAGCATGTTCTTGCAACTGGAATTGCTGATGATATTACCAGGTTGTACAAGTTTGACAACTTTGGGTCATCATCTTTTTCATCAATTTTTGTTGCTCATAGTGATGACTTGAGCAAACTTTGGCATGAACAGTTTGGTCATCTAAACTATCGCTCATTGCAACAACTATGTAATCAACAGATGGTGATTGGTCTTCCTCTTGTTTCATGCAGAGATGGTGTTTGTGCCGGTTGTGTTCTCGACAAACATCATCGGGACAGTTTTGACAAACGTGCCTCTTGGCACGCCTCGGGTCATTTGCAACTTGTTCACAGTGATTTGTTTGTTCCACTTTCTTCTCCTTATTTTTCTGGGTGCAAGTATTTCTTAACTTTCATTGATGACTTTTCCAGATGTACTTGGGTTTACTTCTTAAAACTCAAGAGTGAAGTTTTTGACAAGTTTTTGGCCTACAAGGCCCTTGTAGAAAAGAAATCTAGACATCAAATTCAAAGGTTAAGAACAGATAACGGAGGTGAATATGTGAACAATAATTTTACAAGCTACTGCACTACATAGGGAATCCAAATGCAACACATTGTTCCATATACACCACAACAAAATGGTGTTGCTGAGAGAAACAATCACACATTAAAAGAAATGTCTAATTGTATGATCCAATCTAAGGGATTAAGTTTAAAGTATTGGGTGGAAGCCATCAACTGTGCAAATTACATAGTAAATCACACTCCCACAAAGGATCTTAAAAATATAAAACTGGAAGAAGCTTGGACTAAAATTAAAATAGATGTAAGTCACTTCCGTGTATTTGGAAGTATAGCATGGGCTCACATTCCTGATGAGAAAAGGAAAGAATTGCAGCCTAAAAGTGAGAAGTGTATATTTTTTGGTTATTTTTAAGATGTCAAAGGTTACAGACTTCTTCAATCACATTGTAATGAAATTATTATTAGAAGAGATGTTAAATTTGATGAAAATCTCTTGGCTTGCGAGCCTAATTCGGCAATTGTGCCTTCTTCGGCTTGCGAGCCATCTTCGACGTTTCTGCCTTCTTATGATCTGGTTTCTTCTTCAGATGATGATAGTGAGGATGAAAATCCACTTCTGCCAGCTCACCCTCCTCTAGATGAGTCCTTTGAACTTGAACCAGCACCAGCTCCACCGCTTCCTAGATGGGTCAGTTCAACACGAGAAGCAGCTGGTGATCTTGTTGATGATCCTTCATATAAGCGTCAGACACATTCATAGTTCCAATGAGCCTCTTCTCTTTTGGCTCAAGTTTCAGAAACTCATGATCCAGAGACATTGTAGAAGCTTCAGGTCATCCAGATTGGGATACAAGAATGAATGAAGAGTATCGTTTTTTAATGTTAAACGATACTTGGGATCTTGTACCTCTTCTAAAAGGAAGAAAACTTGTTAGATGCAATTGGGTCTACAGAACTAAGTATGCATCAAATGGAAGTGTTGAAATACACAAGGATCGGTTAGTTGCCAAAGGAGTTTCCCAAGTTGAAGGAATTGACTATAATGAAACCTTTCCCCCTGTAGCAAAAATTAATTCCATCCACCTTGTTCTTTCCCTTGCCACCTCACATGAATGGGAGGTCCATCAAATGGATGTTAAATCCGCCTTCTTGCATGAATATTTGTAAGAAGAAAAATACATGGAACAACCTCCCAGCTATGTCCAGAATGACTCTAACCTTTTTTATCGCCTCAAGAAATCTCTTTATGGTCTCAAGCAAGCTCCCCGAGCTTGGTATGACAAAATGGATATATTTATTATTGCCACTGGATTCTCTAGATGCCATTATGATCCTAATGTCTATACCAAGAAAGTAGGAAGCCATCTCATAATCCTTGTCCTTTATGTTGATGACCTTATCCTTACTGGTAGTGACTCAAAACTTTTAAACCATGTAAAAACTAGCCTTAAGAAGAAATTTGAATGACAGACTTAGGCTTTTTGCACTATGTCCTTTACCTCCAAGTTTTGCAAACCAATGAAGGAATTTTTCTTTCCTAGTCTAAGTATGCTTCTAACCTTCTTTGTCGCTTTCACATGGACGATTGTAAACCAACCCCTTATCCCTTCCAGTCTGGAGTCAAGCTTTCTGACACTTGTACTTCTCCTGAAGTTGATGCCACCCTGTACCATCAGTTAGTTGGTAGCATCTTATAATTGAATCATACCCGTCCTGATCTTTCCCTTGCTGCTGGTCTTGTTGCCCGATATATGAAAACACCCCATGAAAGCCATTGGAAAGTAGCTAAAAGGATACTTTGCTATGTTAGTGGTATAGTTCAGTTCGGGATACATTACAGTTCAGGGGGAACTCCTTTATTAGTTGGTTTCACTGATTCAGATTGGGTCGACGACCCTGATGATTGGAAGTCTACTGCAGGTTATGTTTTCAACCTTGGTTCAGGACTTGTCACTTGGGCCTATAGGAAACAACAAGCTATTGCACTTTCTTCAGTAGAAGCAAATTACCGAGCAGTGGTAAATGTAAGTCAAGATCCTTGTGGCTTCGATAGATCCTTTCAGAGTTTGGATTCCAGCACCAGCATTCAACTAGCCTTTGGTGTGACAATAAGAGTACCATCAAGCTCGCCAAATACCCAGTTCAACATCAGTATAGAAAACACATCGAGCTACACATGCACTTCATCAGAAAGATCATTCATGATCAAGTTATTGAAGTGCTCTTTTTCCCTACAGAAGATCAAGTTGCAGACATTTTCACAAAGTCTCTTATAGAAGTGAAGTTTTACAAACTTTGATCTATGTTAGGAGTTCAGGAAGTTGTCATTAAGGGGGGATAGGCTCTAATGCCTCCTTCCTTCTCCTATTGTGTCACTATTGTAAATCCTTCAATCCTATCCCAAGTTGTTCTTAAGGTGGGATGTTAGGATATTTATACACTTAGAAGTTAGTAAGATCTACCACGTGAAAATATCAGTGTGTTGATCTACCACGTGAAAACATCGACAACACAGGTATTCCAACAAAGGACGAACACCTTCAGTAACCACTCACATAACTAGATCAAAGATCAACACACTGATGTTGTCATGTGGTAAAACCCCTATGGGGAAACATCCATGGTCCCAACCAATGCGACCACTTGGAGCAGTTTATTAATGCAAAAAAAAAGATTACTGAGGGATTTTACAAGAGATTTTTTCACAATCAATCATTGACAAATGACCCTCCATGCTCTTTAAATAGAGATCATGGACCAATCGGGTGTTAAGCCATGGATCAATGGCCATTAATATCGAGGAGAGTATGAACTGTCATATCACTCTATGTCAGGAACATATTGTGACCGTCGGATTTCCTAACTACAAATGCATACTAAAGAAACACACTAGAAAACACACTTTTACCTAATGACACAATATACCAAGTAGATCTTAACTAACTCCTAAGTTTATAAATATCCTAACACCCAATAGAAGGAAGCACCAACTCCCTGAGTGTTCCAACACTGATTGGATGGAAGCACCAACTTCTAGTCACACAGGTACCAACCTGTATAACATAGAACAATGGTTCTCCCTTGCACCACCCTACCACCCTGGTTTTTCTGGCTACAACCATATGGAAGATAAAACTCCCTGTGTTCAATAACTCACTTGAAACTCTAAGGACAATAGTCCTCCCTAGCACCACCCTACCATCCTGAGATGTAAATCTTTGCTTGCTGAAATTTATTACAATGATACAGTATTTATCAATGATTTACCAGTCTCATCAATATTCTTCTACACTGCTCTGCTCTGCCTGCATTAGTGTCTTCCTTCTCGCATCTTCTTGGGCTTTCTGTTCTTCTGTGTTTTATGCTCTATGTGCCATGTCGGTTCTATACACTATGCCTCCCCTATACACTTTCGCACATACGCTTAGCTGCCTTCTACGCGCATGAATAAATATCCAAAAATATCCCTCGCTTCTCTGTTCTATGTATTTTTGTCATGCCAAGACCTCTGCCAGAGCATACATCCATCTCTTCTCACCATTTCTACTCTGTCAATCTTATGTTCTTCATCTCTACATTTTCTCTCTCTGTTCATGCTGTAATTTTCATTACATTCAATTCAACTTGTTTTACAGAAAAACAACAATCTTCCTCTGTCACAACATGTTTCTTTTATTCATGCCCTCATCATCTGTTACACTCCAAATATCCAATGCCTAGTTCGAGAATAAAAAACGATCAAGAACAGCGATTCCAATGCCCCAGAAAAATGATTTAGTTAGTGTAACTGAATCGTAACTGATCAAGAAACCACGAAGTGAAACAACAACCCTTCGATCAGATTCTGTTTGATCAACGTTGTTGTATTATACATATAGAGGATTTTTGAATTTTCAACGCATGTTGGCACAGGGGCAGACCTAGGGTTCAACGCTTCAACAACACACCAACAAAACCCTAACTACTGGCCCTTTCAGCAACACCTGCGAAGTAGATGAGGTCTCACCCGAGGTAGAGGCAGGGGGGGTTGTAGGACTCAAGTGTATAGAACCTAGCCAGGACACAAATATGTGATCACAATACTTAATAGAGCACTTATAAGTTAACATTCATTAGTATTTAATACTTATTCACATCATAGGTTTAAACCCTAATTACAAAACAACGCAGTATTCAACAAGATCTAACACATACAAGCACTTAGCAAATAGAAATAGATCATATCTAGCATTCATTCCTATCACTAAGAACTGAGATACTTCATCAGATGCATCTAACATACATAAATATAACAACATTAAGAATAAATCACATCAATCACACAAGGCAGCCATAACACAGGATATACGTGGTTCACCCCTAGTGCGAGGCTACGTCCACCAACTCTTCTTCTTATTTATTTTCTTCTATCAATATTCTTACATGTATAGAGCCAAAAAACCAACTCTGCATAGGATAGGAGATTTGCGCACACCTCACCAGATCCTCCTTTCCCAAGCTTGGCACAACACAAAGCCTTCTTACAATCACTTGCACTTAGCTCTGCAAGTTCTCAACACACAGTAAGCACAAATCCTTTACAATCACATAAATCAAACTCTAGCACTTAGCACCACCTACTTACATTGCCAATCTACTTATTTATACATTACAAAAGGGGCCTAAACATGGGTAAATCATGGGCCAACATCCCATACCCATTACATAAACCCTAAACCCAAAAATCCTGCAAAAAAGGGGCAAGATACCACAATCTCCACTTCGCCTAGCGCTCTATCTTCGACCAACCTGTCGAAGTCCCAAAATCGGTCAAACGTGACCCAAGTTATCCAAAACTTGGTCAAGGGCCAACAAGTCCCCAACACTCACTCGTGACTCATCTTGAGTCATTCTGATATGGGTAACTCTTCCTTGAAGGCCTCGAGCTTGGCTCGAGCTGCTTCGACCTGTTGCTTAGCTAGAGCCTCCTACTCGGTGAAATCCTGAATGACCTTCTCGGTGACAGGTCCTTTCAGTCGTTGTTCAACTGAGGTGACTACTTGTTCTAGCTATGCACCTTGTCCTTCAATCTCCTCAAAAAGTGTGCAGGCTTCATCCTGCACTGGCTGGAGTCTTTGGGTTACTTCCATGACCTTGTTCTAAATGGCATGGGCCTATTGCTGAACCATGCGCTATTYCTGGGCTATTTTCATCCTCTTGACCAATGATAGTAGCTTCAACTGTGCTTGCACTATTKTTGCTTGTTGTTTTTCCTCCTAGAGCCGTGACTCCAGTGTCCTGAGCTCAGGTTCCTCTACAAGGCACTCRTAGGTCTACACACTTCGATTGCTGAGCTACTTACATTCCAAGGCTAATGCCTTGATTCTCTCAACTACGCTCCASGTAGTTTCTTTTCATAGATATCACACTTCTTGCTTCCTGTAATTCCAATTCTGCTATTCTTTGTTAGAGTTGTTGAATGGCTTCAGAAATCCTTCCCACTTGATTCTCCATTGGGTCTTCTTCCTGTTGATATTATGGTAGCTGCGGGAGGTATTTACCTCCATGTGTAAAACTGACAAGGATAGAATACTCCGAGAAGAAAGAAGAAACCATCATGAGTTGGCTAATAACCCTAGAAGATTTGTCGGCTTAAGAAGATAATTTATATTAAGTTATTAGCCTCCAAGAGAAAAAGTCGGCCAGAAATAATATTATATACTGAACAGACAGATGCCCAGAATGAGAAGTCGGCCCTGGAAGTAAGCTAGAATTAGTATAAATACAGGAGGCTAGTTCTCATTCTGGCAGGCAATCTCAGAATTGCAGTGCCCAGTCTTGTGCGCATTGTAGTGGCCCAGTTTCTGCGTAGGTTTGGAGGATAACTATCGTTGCAGCTGCTGCAACTAGTAGTTATGCTTGGACTATCTCTTGGCTAGGGTTTGGACTATTTGATCATCTCTTTGTGATGCGCTATCCTTGGGGAAAGGTGTGCTACCCTTTGTTTGGCTATCTAGCCTAGGGTTTGCTTCCAGAGTGATTCTCTGTCAAGGTTAAGGTGCTCGGAGGGTGGCTTCGGCCTATGGTTGGGTGACAAGGGTATTGTCAATGGTAAAATGAGCACACAATCTTTTATATTCTAACAGGTTATGGGCCCACACCTCCTTCATTCAGTCTAAACACTGGAAGGAAACATAATCGCTAGGATATTGAGCTCGCTGAGGAACTGTCGCTAGGGTTACTAGCAGAAGTAGCTTCCAAGACACTACCGCTAGGGTTACTAGCAGAAGTAGCTTCCAAGACACTGCCGCTAGGGTTACTAGCAAGAGAAGTTGTAGAAACCCTAATCCTCTTGTTGAGGCACCTTAAGTGAAGGGATTGACCTAATCTCTGGACATATCAATGTGCCCTAGCCTAGCACATCTCCCAGTACTCTCAGCAAGCCAAGATTTCAAGTTTAATTTTGTGGTCAAATCTAGGGTTTGACCAAGTAAAAGAAGCCATGAATTACTCTATGAAGTCAGAGAACAAGTTAGATGGAGATTCTAACTTCAGAGCGTGGAAGACAAGGATTGATCTCATCCTTTCCAAGAATAAAGTGTTGGATATCGTGAAGGAAAGATCGTGAAACCAGAGTTTGAAGAAGGGAAAGAGAAGGAACCACGGAACATTGTAGCTATGGAGAAGTTCAAAGACAGTGACATCAATGCCATGCGTATCATAGTAATTTCTATCAAAGACAACTTGATATCCTACATATCCCATATTGACTCATCGAAGAAGATGTATGATTCCCTAACAAACCTCTTCTCAGTTAGAAACATTGGACAAGTAATGAGTCTGAAGAATGAGCTCTGTGACATGAAGATGAATGATGATGACAACATAACATCATATTTTGTGGGAATATCTCAGTTAAGAGATCAACTACAAGCTATTGAAGAGATCATCTCAGAGAAGGAATTGGTAAAGATAGTACTCAATGGTCTTCCCAAGACGTGGGATGCATTTGCCGTAAGCATGAACACAAGAAAGGAGTATCAGACATTTGAATAACTTTGGACTTGCCGTGCTCAAGAGGAATCAAGGATCAGTGCAAAAGAGAAACCCCAAAAGAAGTATGATGATCAAGCCTTCACAACAAGATTCAATAACTTCAGGAACAAAAGGAAGTTTGTCTCAAGGAGGAAGCCAAATCAAGAGAAAGTCATTTCAGAAACACAATGCTTCAACTATCGAAAGTATGGTCACTACAAGAATCATTGTATTGAGCTAAGGAAAAGGAAGGAGAAATATGAAAGCATCAGTTGCCGAAGAAAAGGAACCTACAAAGAAGACTAAGCAGAATGAAAGAGACTTCTTATTCTAAAGGTAACAATACTCTTCTTATTTCTTGTACATATCTCATTTATATCATCTCTGTACATCTCTTGTATATCTATTCCTTGAAAGATAATGTATTCCAAGAAGAACTATACCTATGGAAGAATAATAAGATAAGAATGGATATCATTAGATAATACACATGAAAGGATGAAATACAAATAATGTGGAAGCTATTGCAAGATAAGATGAATCAATCATGAAGAAACTTAGAAGAAGCAAAGATAGAAAGAAGTCAGCAATCGAGAGGAAATTGGAAAAAGACTTATGACGTTTTGTAGAAGACAACAAGATGAAAGCGTGGACTCTGTTAAACAAGAGAGCCAATTATATATTGTAGAAGACAATAAGGATGCATATGGAAGCGTGGAATCTATTAGATGGAGGGAGCCGATTATATGCACTCTTACATGAAGCAAGGGAGCTAATCCTATGATCCATTGAAGATGATGAAGTATATATCCATGGAAATAACCATGAAAGACAGTATGTGTTCAGTTCAATCTTAGAAGAAGTCTTCTTCAAAGAGAAGACTTAAAGTATCCCTGGTTGTCCATCCATATCCACGATCCTATGATGAAAGGAAGAAGTGGAATATCTAGGGCATGGAATCTATAAGAAACTCCATGGACCCAAGAGCTAAAGAAAAACATGAAGAAGAACATGAAGATTCCAAGAAAGAAAGAGAAACCAGAACAACTAGTCATTGTATCAAGAATCACAAGATTACCAGCCTGATATGAACTCACTAAAAGAAATCAAGTAGAAGAACTGAAAGTCATGATAAAGAACAGTGTATGGAAGACTTATGAATGAAATCATTGCGAGATCTAGAACTAGAGGTTCTCCTAGATGGAGGGAGAAGACTATGATGATTACTTATTCCAGTAAACTAGACTTATCTCTACATGAGTCATTATATCATCCGCAACATCCATGAGTTGGAGTTCTACATAAGATGAATGCAAAGAATGTTCTTCAGAGAAATTGAATAAAGAGTGTATGAAGAGAAACCTCAAGACTTTGAGGCATACCAGAAAAAGACCCTTGCATGCAGATAGAAGAATATAACTTGGTGGAGAACCTCCAGTGCACAGCAGAAGTGTGGTGAAGATTCCATATAACATCAAGATGATTACTCAGTAGATCAGATCTCATGATGATAGAAGAAGTGCCACATGGATATGTTCTAGTTTTCCAACAATGATATACTCTATTGATCAGAGCTACATGAAGCCTTCACCAAAAATCAGTGTTCTAGACTAAAGTACATTTGAAATCAAGCATTACATTATCCGTGATGAATTCCAGAAAGGAGAAAATGGCTCTCCAATACATATCTCCACAGATGAGCAGATGAGCGGACATTTTGGTAAAAGATGAAAGAGTTTGCGTACTCAAGATGGATCTTGTGGAGACGACTTCCTTATTGAAAAAGGAAGAGATGACTCTCAGGTTGGGAGGGAGCACTAAAAATATTATTGAAGACATTCATTGAAAAATAGTCTAGCTTGGACAGACTCTTTCCTGTTCGGAAAGTGGATTGAGATTTCTGACGGACAACGATTTCCCATTGTGGTTAACATGGGAAATGGTCCATATTGTTGATGTATCATAGACAATGACTTCCCATTGTGGTTAGCATGGGGAGTGGTCTAGGTTAGTCTCTCTTCTTGAGGGTTACTCAAGAAGACTGGCCCACCTCGCCGGACAGTGATTTCTCAATGTGGTTAACATGAGGAATGGTCCGTTTTGGAGGTTGATGCAAGACAATCTTTTCCTCTTGTGGCTAACAGAGGAACTAGTATGGACAATCATTCCTTAGGGTTTATACATTCTCTCCAGGGTTCACTTTGATTAGTGTAGGAGGAATGGCCCATGGTGGGGAATGGTCCAGGCTCAACAATCAGGGATAGAAATTCCTTAGGGTTTATACATTCTCTCTAGGGTGCACTTTGATTAGTGTAGGAAGAATGGCCCAGGGTGGGGAATGGTCCAGGTTCAGAAGACATGACAATTATTCTTCCTTGATTGAGAAGAATAGTCCATATATCTCATTGTTCTACTCCGAGGGAAGATATTATTTCACATCTGACAGACCTGAGTGAAAGATTGGCCCAGATGATTCAATTTATATCATAACATTGTTTCTGTGCAGGTTGATATCAGATGATATTNGTTCCTTGCTTGAGAAGAATAGTCCATATATCTCATTGTTCTACTCCGAGGGAAGATATTATTTCACATCTGACAGACCTGAGTGAAAGATTGGCCCAGATGATTCAATTTATATCATAACATTGTTTCTGTGCAGGTTGATATCATATGATATTTATGAATATTGTATGACAATAGATGTATACTACTGTGGTGGATGTGTTCCACTGTTCGTGACTATACGTTACTAATCAAGTACTTGTTTGCTACTTGGTGTGGTAGTGTACCACTAGATTGTAGTTATGTACTACTATGGATAGACACAGTTGTGTTCTATTTTGTTCTGATTGCCTTGAAGACTATCAAGCAGTTTATTGGAAATAATTATAAGCCAGATGAATGATGAACAACGATTTTCTAGAAAGAAAATGGTTCAGAACATTTACTCTTCTAGATTAGAAGAATGACTCTTGTATCACTCTGTGGAGTGAGCATCATCTATGATTACTTAGATAGAGTATGGTTTTGAGAGATGATGCAAATAATGATGATGATGATGCTCATGATCTAGTCTATATAACTATGTTGATGCTGCCAGGTGAATGGTATGTTTTGTGCTCAAAGACCATTACCTGTAATACCTCCCTAGCTAGGAGGGAGTGTTGATATTATGGTAGCTGCGGGAGGTATTTACCTCCACGTGTAAACCTAACAAGGATAGAATACTCCAGGAAGCAAGAAGAAACCATAATGAGTTGGTTAATAACCCTAGAAGACTTATCGGCTCAAGAAGATAATTTATATTAGGTTATTAGCCTCCAAGAGAAGAAGTCTCCCATAGATAATATTATATACTGAACAGACAGATACCCAGAATGAGAATTCGGCCTTGGAAGTTAGCCAGAATTAGTATAAGTACAAGAGGCCAATTCTCATTCTGGCAGGCAATCTTAGAATTGCAGTGCCTAGTCTTGTGCGCACTGCAGTTGCCCAGTTTCTACGCAGGTTTGGAGGAGAGTTGTCATTGCAGCTGCTACAGCTAACAGTTACGCTTGTAATATCTCTTGGCTAGGGTTTGGACTATCTGATCAGCTCTTTGTAATGCGCTATCCTTGGGGAAAGGTGCACTACCCTTTGTTTGGCTATCTAGCCTAGGGTTTACTTCCAGAGTGATTCTCTGTC
>JASDQU010100174.1:52671-93061 GCA_032191745.1 Picea mariana
GGGGGGGGGTGTAAATCAGTATGAGAACTTTATTATCCTTTTTAACCAAAACATGTAACCATTGACATTGTCATCAATATATCATGATCAGTATAAATCAACGAAGCATAATATACATCCATAACAACATAGTATACCAGAATTTACGTGGAAACCCAAATGGGAGAAAACCACAGAATGATTTTCTATAAAAAGAATACATTCATTGGAAGCACCAAATTCCCAATTCTCCAACTACAAATGGAATATGGCTACAACGCCCTATTTATAGGTTCCAACCTGAAGGAAGATACAACTACTGAATTCTCTGGCTCCAACCAGAAGGAGGCTACAACCTCCTAATTATCAAGCTCCAACCTGAAGAAAGCTCCAACTCCATGTGTTCTCTAGTTCCAACCGGAAGGAGGATACAACCCCCTTTCCTTTCCCCATCCTTCCGACCTAAAATATAAGTGTATACCAACTATCACTACCAAAATCATTGCCACTGCCACTGTCTCATCAACCTGTAACCTATCACATCAACCTGTCATTGTATCCAAAATGTCACTGTCACTGTACCATCAACCTATAATTGTCACTATACCATCAACCTATAACCTATACCATCAACCTGTGCTATACCAAAACCTATACTATATCAACCATCAACTGTGTACCAACATGTGCATCAATGTATAAATCATACCATAATCAAATCATGTACCATGTACTAGAACATCAATCACATATGAAACCAATAATATATACCATAACATGAATCATGTATAGAAATGTACGATATCATTAATGAAGAGTCTCATAGAACCAAATCATGTGCCTCATGCATATGCCACCATACACCAAGTGTATACCTCAACCATACATCCACATATCAAAGTTGAACCATAACAGTCATATCATAACGAGAAACAAGAACATACCTCTATCAACCATGTAGCCAAGATGTACCTCAATCATGTGTAAAACTAAACATATATCAAGCATGTATCATACCATAACCAAATACAACAAGCATATAAGCATACCAATACCTCTGTAGCTAACCAGATACACAGTAGTTTTGACCTATAGGCTTACTTCTGACTTCAGGGACCTGGTACTAACATTATCCAATCTTTAATGAGCTTTTCACAGATCTGTGAGTTCATCTTCTACTACCCGTGAATATCCACTCTTTTGTCCACTTCATCTCACATACATACGTTCTCCTTTTACTTGTAACCCTTGGCTACCTCAAAAAGTAGGGTTACTCACATTTTCTGCAATTTTGATACTTCCACCTTCGACCTTCCTTTGCAACTTCAGACTTGCTACCTCAGACTCAACCTAAGATTCACTAATAGATCAAAATTTCTTCACAAGATAGATAATCAATAGATATGTGTGTGAATTATGTTTATGAAAGACTCCTTGAGGGGTATTTATATTTTTTCTAGGTAAACTCTTTCCTTAAACTTAGGGGCTTCTTAACTTTTTGGTTACAACCACTTTACCATTTCATTAAAGACTTGTAACCAACTAGGGGTTCTTGACCATTCTTTGGGGCTCCTAACTTCACAAATCCATAAGACCTTAACCATGAGGAACTACATGGTGTACCACCTATAACTAGAAATGACATGACGCGGACTATCCATCCATGAGTAAGTTACCTACGTTTACAACATCCTTAATGAACTTTTTCCTTGATCAAATTCAGATTCCATAACCATACCGATCCATGATGATATTGGTGGCCACCCACCTAGTCCAATTGGCTCAAAACAGTGTTTTGGCAATTTACTATTTTTAGTAGTTTTTTGGGTCCTGAACTTCCAGGGCCATTTTGAGGCCCTAAACATTATTTTTTCATGATAGGGAAGCTTAATGATACCTAAAGGATTTGATTGAGCCCCAAAAATGAATCTCCTCATCAATACCTTTCCAACAAGATTTCATGTTCCCTAAATGGAGATCATATGCTAAAGTTACGACCCAGGGAAGTTGATGTACTAACTTACCCCAATGGGGCCCACATGACTTTTGTCGCTTTATCTCCTAGGGTTATGTTTTTGGATGTCTAGGGTTTTGGAATTCATGTTTATTATAAAAAGGCCTTCAAAGCCTCATTTTACTCATATTATTGTGAATGAGCATAGCCATCACATCTCTTCTTAGAGATAAGTTGCCACTAGTCTAGCAAGTTTGTTTCAGTTTGCATTTTACAATTTTCAACATATTTCCTATTTAATAGAAGTAAATTTCTATTGTATCTTTGTTATTTTTCACTATGTATCTGTGTTCATATTATAAATCTGTGGTTTCATTTCGATCCACTCATAAATCTAGATCAATGGTATCAGAGCGGTATGCTCGTCATTTTTTTAAATGCATGTCCCAGACATGGTCAGGGTATAGAGGGTTGGGTCTTGAGGGTTGGGTCTCGCATTCCCAAGAAATTGTCCATGGTCGACAAAACTAAAGAGGACGGGAAAAGATATGCTTTCAAAATGATGCTCGAGGAATCCCTTGTGTGACAAAGGAATGAGATGATGGACAACTTTTCACAAATCCTTCAATGGTTGGTGACAAGCGATGCATCCACCTCAAGCGGAGGTGCTTCCCCCTTCAATGTAAAAATCAATTTTCATATTACTATATTTGAAGTTCAAATAGATTCAAATTTCATAGATAAATGGTTAAACCTTCTAGAAGGGTATTTTTCTATCCACAACTTTTCCGATAGAGAAAATATTGCAATCGCACTCCTCAAGGCCATCCCCCATGTCAAAGATTGGTGGTAGACTTTCTGTGAGAAAAAGGAAATATATGGATACACATTATTTGTAGTTGCACCCACTTGGGGTTCTTTAAGGGATTCTATTAAGGAAAAATACTACCCTCTTGGAAGTTATGACGACTTGTATACAGGATGGACTACACTGTGGTAGGAAAGAGACCAAACAATGCCAGAGTTCACCAATGTCTTCCATAGATTGCACACCAAGATGGGTATCAAGGATTCTAAGTGCAATTTGGTGCTCAAGTACCACGAGGGTCTACATAGCTACATCCAAACATAAATTGAGTTTTTTGATATCTCATCCTTGGTCGCGGCCTATCGATATGCCATCAAAATCGAGTAGAAGCTTAGACAAAAGATGCGACAGTTTGGGTCTGGGAACCCCTCACATCAGAAGCAAGGAAAGGTAATCCCCAACTCACAGAAAGAAGGATAGATAAAATATGGGAAACCTTAGGAAAACCAGTCCAAGCTGCAAGCAAAGAAGGACAATGGGAAGATGAAGAAAGATACCAGGAAGTGGTGTGACTTCCATAAGAGCTCCTGGCATAACACTATTGATTGTCACTCAAATTAGTCATTAGTGGATAAGGTAAAAGACTCTGAATCAGATGTGGTTTCTGAATATGAGTCATAACCATAAAAGGGGAGACAGATCATTGATGTAGAACCCAGTTCCATCATTACTACCACCAAGATCCAGCCCATTGAACCTGATGAGCAAGAGGAAGGTGGGCACCTCTTTCATTCACAGATGTGGGTGAAAGGAAATCTGCTACACTTCATCATTTATAGTGGTAGCCATAAGAACCTCATCTCAGTAGAGTTTTTCAAGTGGCTATCCCTGCCGACAATGCCACACTCGAAACCCTACACCATCGAATGGATCTGCCAAGGAAGAGATCTTCGCATCAGCCAACAATGTCGCCTGTTGTACGACATCAAGCCATTCAAGGATGACGTATTGTGTGATGTTTCTCCCCTTGAAATTTGTAATGTTATTTTGGGCCAACTTTATTTATGGAAGCGTCATGTTGTATATGAGTTTAGGCCTCGTAGTGTTATTATTACTTTGAACAAGAAATTGTACAGTATACTCGAGGTAGTCCCACCTAGTGTTATTTCCTTGATATCTTCCAAGCAATGAAGGAAGGTCATTTATTAGACCGAGAAGTTTGTATTCTTCGTAATTCTCTCTCAGAGTGAGAAAAATATTGCAGCCACATCCATGGCCTCTGCAACCGACCTCTCCACGCATCAGAAGCAAGTGGATAATGTCGTGGAAGAATACAAATACTTCTTCTCATCACCTATTGGGGTACCTTTCCAGTTTCAGGTGAAGCATCCCATTGATTTGACCCTCAACGCATCGCTACCAAATGGGCCAATCTATCACCACTCTCTACTATAAAATGAGGAGATCAAGCATTAGATCCAAGAATTGCTCCACAAGGAGCACATCCAACCCAACTCATCACCTTGTGGAAGCCCAATAGTGTTGGTGCAGAAGAATGATGGGACCTGGTGACTCTACATTGATTACCGAGCCCTAAATAAAATCACAGTCAGGAATTGGTACCCGATATTGGTGGCCACCCACCTAGTCCAACTGGCTCAAAACAGTGTTTTGGCAATTTACTAGTTTTAGTAGTTTTTCGGTTCCCAAACTTCTAGCGCCATTTTGAGGGCCTAAACATATTTTTTTCACGGTTGGGAACCTTAATGATTTCTAAAGGCTCTAATTGATCCCTCAAAATGAATCTCCTCATCGATAAATTTCCAATGAGCTATCGTGCACTCTAAATGAAGATCATATGCAAACGTTATGACCTCGAGAAGTTGATGTACTAACTTACCCCAACGGGGCCCACATGAATTTTGGCGTTTCATCTCCTAGGGTTAGGTTTTTGGATGTATAGGGTTTTAGTATTCATGTTTATTGTAAAACTTCCTTTAGATCCTCATTGTACTCATCTTCTTGCGAATGAGTGTAGCCATCACATATATTCTTAGAGATAAGCTGCCACCATTCTAGCAAACTAGTTTCAGTGTGCATTTTACAGTTTTCAACATATTTCTTGTTTAATAGAAGTCATGTTTTATTGTATCTCTGTTATTTTTCATTGTGTCTCTGTGTTCATATTATAAATATGTGGTTACATTTCTTTTCACTCATAAATCCGGATCACATACTTCTAGGGCTACCAGACTGTTGATGTTTGGACAACATTGGGAAGACATTCTCTTAGATTAATAATTAATAATATAATTATTGATTATTAAATAATTTATATAATAAGTAAATGATAATAATAAATAGTTATAGATTATCCAAGGGATGCATCCTTTCATGGATGTTCACCATATGTTTTCTATATATGGAACACTCATTATTGTAATAATATATCGATCATATCTTGTATGAGAAAAAACAACATGGAATTAGAGCAGGACTAGGCTTGACTCCCTCACGGGAGGGACCAGGAGTGTGTTTTTCCATCAGTTATGTAGAGAGAAGAATTATAGTATAATTAAACATTGGAATCATCTGCAATGCTATTAAGGAGAGAAATTCCAAAGAGTTTTTCCAGCGAAGTGGGGAAATAATTGACAACAAGTTTGTTCTTGTTGGAGAACAAGAAGCGATTGCCTTTGGGGCTGCAAAATACCACAGACGGGTGGCCAAGGAGGAAAGTGGTGAACACATTTCCATATATTTGTTTCCTACTATCGAAGAATTGATGTGGAATAACACTATTCTAACATCGAAGGAACTCTAATATCTCACCAATCAAAGGCCATTTAAAGGTGCCAGGTGGGATTCCTCGTGAAACCCTATTTTTGTGCACGATGATCATGGAAAATAAAAACAGAAATATAGAAAAATCAACATGCCAAAGGTGCAATCCCTCTCCCATATTTTGGATTCTATGAAAGGAAAGTTCAAATGTTTAACGTGTACGCTAAATGACATCCGCGCGTTTTCCAAATTCAACCCCGCGTTGTCATTGATTGCAATATATGGAATTTGCACGAGTGTAGGATTTATCTTGTTGATTTCCATGCGTTGCTTGGATTTATCCGTGGGGACTCTTGTCTTGGAGGTCACCATACATGTGATGGATGGTTTGAATGAGCATGTCCTCCCTGCATTGCAACTTTTCAATGGTGTGATTTCCCTACTTGTTGGATTCTTCATATTGCTAGGAAGAATTCATATTAATATAAAAAATAGAGTGAAGATGAGGGGTGGCTTGTCAAAGTTGTTGGGCCTTCTGCACCATTGATGCAACTATGTCCCATACGATCGACGTAGCTTATCTTTGTGTAGAGATAATGTCTCCCTAAAGATAGACTATAAGCAAGTCGTCACTCTTTTGTGTCAAGGCTATATGCATATCCTCAAGGAAATTGTGAAGCACCATGAACAATATCAAATAGAATTCTTCCGAGAAATTTTTTGAAGTATGCATGATTAATTTTAGTCATTACCAATTCATGATTGCGACATGGTTTCAGCCATTTTCGGGCGAAAAATCATTACATTGTTGCATAGTTGATAATTTTTTTCCATTCTAAAGATGTAAATTTTGTGAAACGTTTGCAACACGACAATGGACCGAGTTTAAAAATAGGCGTCAAAAGGAAGGAGGCTGCTGAGAACACTTTGCTTACTTACAAGTCTACCTAGGATATTTCTGCAACAAATTTGGCTCCAACACATCCTATTAGACTAGGGTTGGCTCTTAACTTATCTATACTTTATATGAGATTTTAAATTCACCAGATAGGGGCTGTAATATTGAAAAACAGGAAGTTGATGAGAGCAATGGAATCAACGATTTGGTTCATTCATTAAGGACCTAATTCAACTAATAAACAAGAGATAATAGCACAAGGTCATCAATATAATAATATATTTAACGTTATTCTTCATTCTTGATGCTCTTTGTCTCTGCGATGGTGTTTCAATAGCCGCTCTATGGTTGACGCTTATTGTTGCGTATGAGTTACGGGATAGATAATTTCTTATAGAAAAAAAAACTCATTTAGACTCTGGTTGTCATATCCTTGGAAAATGATAAAGATGTCTGGATGTGGACACAACCCTATCTAAATGGAGGATTCAGTAAAACATAGGCAGAGTACATAGCCACTAGTGTAGCAGTCCGCGAAGCAATATGGTTTTGAAAGCTCCTTGCATATTTATTTGGTTAGATGTTTGAGCCTACATTGATTCACTGTGACAATAAAAATTGTGTGAGACTATCCATGAATTCAGTTTCTCATGACAATAGTGATTGTAGTGGGCATTGGGTAGAAAGACAACTGGCAGCAAGGGTCATTATCCCTGATACAAGGAACCCTTATTTCTTTGAAGGACCATTTTTCCTGGTACGAGAGACGAAAATATGTCTTATTGTATTTGAGCCACTTTCCCTAGTACAGGTGCTCAATAATGTTAGGCATGTCATCAATATTTCTAGTGTGCAAGAAATGAAAGAGAAAAGGATATCATTCCCCTTGATCTTATCTCTTTCTGGTGCAGTCTCTAGAAGGGGGACCTGGTTAGTGGAAAGTGAGATCACATGGAAGGTAGCATGATTTATGTTGAAGTTTGACTCATAGGGAGTCAAGAATCAAGGGGAGTTATCTATTTCATGAAAATAATCATACATGGAGGGAAATTAATCTAGGTGGATATTGTTGGCCACCCACCTATTCCAACTGGCTCCTTGTGTCTATTTTTTATTCAACACGTCTTTCTGTACTACTTTATAATTGTGAGTTATACACTTTTGGGGATGTCTGAAGCCTCACACATTATCCAGGTTGATATGGGTGGCCTCTTGCCTAATCCAAGTGGATTATTTTGTTTGTTTTCATGTCAACACATCTTGATGTACTTTCAGGGTTGTTTTGGGGCCCTAAACGTTGTTTTCTTGGATTGCCATAGTCAGGCTATAAACAAAGTTAAGTCTGATAAAGGAACATGTATCTCTCTGAAAGAAATTTCCAATAGGCTATCATGGGCCTAAAACAGAGGTCATATGCAAAATTTACGACCCTAGGAAGTTGAGGTACCAAATTACACCAACTTACCCATAGGGCCCACATGAATTTTGGTGTTTCACCTTCTAGGGTTAGGTTTTTGGATGTCTAGGGTTTTGGCATTCATGAGTAATATGAAAAGGGACTATGGAGCCTCATTGTAATCCATTATTCTCAGAAGGATGCGCGTAGCAACCACATCTCTTCTCATAGATAGCTACCACCATTCGAGCAAGTTTCAATTCTACAGTTTTACAGTTTCAGCCTATTTCATCATTTAATAGAAGATATTGTTCACTGGATATTTGTGTTATTTTTCCTATCTATGTTTTTATGGTATTTAGTCTATTAATAAATTTTTTCTGCTCCTAAATATGGATCAGTGGTATCAGAGCGATATGCTCTTCATTTATCTTTCTTCCTACATGTCCTCGACAAGGTTTGGGTACAAGAAGTTGGGACTTGAACCAATCGAGCCATTACCATATCAGTCACGCTGAGCCCGAAAACAACCCATGGGAGACAAAAATAAATATGATGGAGCAGGAGATCCTATTAAAATGTTGCTCGAGGAAACCCTCGTGCAACAAAGGAATGAAATGATGGAAAACTTCATGCAAATCCTTCGATGGTTTCCCACGGGAGAAGAATCTTCATCAAGCGGTCATGCAACCCCCTTCAAGGTACAGATAAATTTTGATATTCCATTATTTGAAGGACTGATAGATGAAAATGTTGTAGATAAATGGTTATGGCCTCCGCAAGATTTCTCAGATGCTCTTCAGCATCAAGCTCACGACCTTTTATTCGTGATTTGTTGGAGAGCTTTGCGCCTCTCCCTTGTGAGCTTTCGCCCTTGTCTGGTGCCTCCCTTTCTCGTGTGTGTGTCCCTCTTACTTGGGAAGGTTTTTTCCGACCTATCCGGTTCCTTCTGTCAGAAGGAAGCTCAGGTCTGTAAGTCCCTGTGGTACTTCAGTATGACAACCCCTGTTTCCATTCATGGGGGTGGTTGGTGATTCAACCACCGATCCTTTCTTCATTGACTAATTTTCTTTCCTTGGGATTCGAAGGAGGCTTGTCATCCTTATCAAGGGAGATTTGGGGTTATTTGATACATGAACCCTCTCTTATAGTTTTCACATTCTTCCTATAGTGATATCATGGCCAGTACTTTCAAGGCTTTACCCCCACAGTCATTTATTGGAAACTAAAACAATAATACATTTAGATTTTCCTCATGCATTAGCATGGTAATTCCCACTTTATGATTAATTACAAATTGGGGGAAACGGGGTGTTACAATTCCCTCCCCCTTAAAGGAACACCGTCCTCGATATTCTTTCTCAAAAAAACTTGTCATGCCTTTCTCATTCAGCCACCTCAGAAGTCTTGACCTTCATCCTCAGTCAGGTCCTTTTTCAGGATCTGAGTCTTTGTCATCTTCCTTCAATAATTCTTGGACACAAGCATATTAACCACAATTTTGTGCGAAAACATCTTACTGTTGTTCAAAATTCAAAAAGGAAAATTTCATATTCTAGCACAGTACTTATCTATGTAGTTTGTGGATCTGTATCCACATGGTAGTTTTGTTATCCATGCTCATCTCTTTCCTTGACGTACCCATTGGGTGCAGGATTCCAAGTCAATAATTCACAAGAGCTATTATGATTTCATTTTCCTTTCCAAGGTTTTTCCACACGGGGAACTACCCGCTGTGTGCATGATCCCAATAGTTTACAAGAATTAATAAGATCTCATCTTCCTTGAAGTCACTCATCCTCTAGGCCCAGGCTCAGGCATCCCCTTCACTGTTATACAGTCTCTCGGGCGATCCATCTTGCCCTGCCAAGGTTTTCTCACACAGGAAAATTTTAGAGACTCTATCGAGTCTTACAGTCGAAGCGTCCCTCAGACTTGCTTTGTCAAGGCATCCCTCCAGCTTCTGTTACCTCAACATAATTTATTTCAAGCGATCATGACTTATCACAGGGTTCTCATGGCTCAGTAGTAGCCCTTTTTCATCATATTCATCTTTGACAACCTTCATCTATTCCTTTCTGGACATGTCTTTTCATCCCACCTGTATTAAAGGTATATAAAATTCATGAGACATCATTATAAATTTTAACTTTCAGAATTTTATTTGCAGATCTCTCACCCACGGATTTTTCAATCTCACGACTTGTTTTCATATTTGTTCTGCACAGGAACCAGATTCATAATTATGGGAATTTCCTTCCCATAACGATTTGGATCAACAGGCAATTGGCCTTCCTTATGGGCTTACAATGCCGCCATATCCAAGGCCCCTTTGCTTCCTACACTTTCCACCTCAATTGACCAAACAACTTGTTAGCTTTTCCATGCATATACATTTTATTACACCTTTACAACATCGTCACAACAATTTCAGAATTGTTCATACTTAACAATTAAATTACTTTCTCAAAAACGGAAATACCATCCCTTGCAGTTTGGCTTAGTAGGCAATTAGTCTTCCTTATGGACTTACAACACTGCCACATCCAAGACTCTTTGCTTCCTACAATTCATTCTTTACACAACCAAACAATTGTTAGTTTCATCTCAACATACCAAACTTTTTCAAAACATAGTTCAACATTTAAAAAGGGTTTTAACAATTGTGCTAATATGCATGGCCACATTCATACCCAATACATTCATGCATTTTTTTTCAAGTTCGTCACACTTTATGACCAATTCTTAGCCATGGGGTGTTGGAAGTTAACCAACCTTTTCCTCATATGGTTTATTCGTTTTCTTTCATTCTTACAGTAGGACCATACTTCCTGCTATAAGACGATCATGATCATAAATCAATACACATGAACTCAAAATTTTGACATGAATGCCTTTACGCATTCCTTGATTGTCAATGCATTCATGAAATATCAATTCATGAATTCTTCCAATGGTTATAAATAGTGTTTACTACCAGAGTTTCATACCTCCATTATTCAGGTTCTTCGTCCTGAGTCATACCTTACTTGGGTATCCAAGGCATACAACGGCCTTTCAATTTTATGCATAACACTAAGACAATAAAATATTTCAGAAGGGGTTCCTACCAAATCCCTTCATACCTTGTGCCACATAGGCACGAATATCTTTATACCAGTTCTTGGCTGCTAGCACTCTCTCTCTGATATTATCCCATCACTAGTGCTCCATGGGGACTTTTAAAGTCCCTTCAATAATCATTCCACAAGAACCTTCTCATAGTCATCCTTTGATTGAGGTTTCTCATTTTTGGCAACTATCTTCCTCAATAGCTCCAATTCATTTATATACACATCATGCATCATCATAGCCACAATTACATTAGTCGTAATATTAAACTGAATGCATGTATCATAACGTTTGAACTCATAAACATCCTCAAATGTTTCCATAAGTGCAACACAAAAAAAATTCGATTGTATCTTCGGCAATACAATCCTTATTACTTAGGGTGTCAAGACCTTTTTGTTCATCAATGTAATAGCTTTCTCATCCCATAGAAAACGTAATGCATAGCGAGGAAAGAATTGAGGGCTCTCCCCTTCTTCAAATTCTTTCTACATCCCTGGGGGTTTTCAGCCCAGTCGAGTTATCTCTAAGGTCTCACTGCCTTTTCTTAATCACAACTTCAACCAAGCCTCATTAGTTAAATGTACTTGCTTACTCATTTAATCATACACAGGGGGTTTACTTGCCTCTTACCAACTATACTGGTTTCCACAACTGCTCTTTTTCTGAGCATCCTTGGTTACAACTCACCCTAACCCTTTCTGGGATCCTGCAACATGCTTTAATAGAAACTCTTTGCTCATAATGAATCATGAACATGTGCATCCTACACACTTCCATTCGGTTATCAGAATGGTCAATATTTAGTTGTTAGTCTTCTATTAATTACATGATTCTTTCAAAATGTAATCCAGGATTCTTATATATATGGAAAGGCCTTGCAGCCCATTGTCCAACCTTCAAGTATTATTAGGGTTGTGACTCTATCCTTCTGAAAAAGTCCGTACACAGTTCCTCCACCAGGAACTCCTTCGACATGCAACTTCCTTGTTGCATATCCATCACTATTCGTGATGGCCTCAACCTTGAGTTAGTTTTGTCTTTTTGTTTTTACTAAATATTCCTCTTAAGGAATATAAACATGCATCTTTACTGTTAAGATTAGTCAATTTAGATTCATTCACAATCCTTCTCATGTGATGCTCAAAGGCGTAATCATTTGTCTCTTATTATGACAAGAGAGCATCTTTTCTCATTTACCCTTTCATCTAATTATATTGGCACTTCCTGAGGAAATGGAATACATTCCCCTCAGACTATTATTTGGAACAAAACTTTCATGACTCCCCCAAATGGAGTCAGCTATGCCTCCATAGTATTCCTTCAATCTTGGCAAAAGCAATACTTGCTTTATATTTCGCTCATCGGGAAAAACCATATTGTGCCTATAACTATACTCTTACATCATACGTGTGCATTACTTTGCATGTTTAGTATCATTCATACCTTAATGATATTAATATCAGGCTTCCTATTATGAAGCTTCACACTACATTCAACTCATGTGTATTCATCATACTAGCTCACGCCTTCTCCTCAAGCGACCACCGACGATGACCATGATATTCACTAAAAGGAGCTTCGCATTTCGTGAATTTGGGATTCATGTTGCAAGGAACTCTGGTTCTTCGATCCCCGAAATTTGAAAACCTGAAAGACCGAAGCTAAGGTTTTCTCGGCTCTTTGATTCACATGACCCTTCGCTCGGTACCTGGGGTCAACTCCTAGACATGCGTCAGGATGCCGTGTTTCGGTAATCCGTGGACATCTCCCCACCGTTTCCCAAACCTTCTAATCCACGAGGGTCTGACAACCTGGATCCCATGGTCCAGATCTCTCTGGCAATCAACGGTCCTGACCAAATACTAGCCTTCCAACTTTCAGGATTGTAACAGATTCTTCACCCCTTAACTCTCTATTTCGAATCCCTGAAAATGTGTATGCGTCAGTTCAACGATCCATCGCCTGTCTCGATCCAACGGGTCAGGATGGATGTCGGGATTTCGTGACATTTGAGTCCGCAAAACTTTGCCCATTGACTTCTAAACCTCTGACTCCTAAAGATATAATTACACCAGATCTACGGTTCAGGTCATCCACTAACCAATGGCCTTGATTGAATCGGTCATTTACCTGGCACGACTTTGGAAATTCTACGCTTCTATTTTCCTAATAGACGAAACCTCGAAGCTATAGATCAATGAATCTCATTGATTCCAATCTAACAGATACTATTCATCCTGAGCTTGTGAGTGATGAGAGGTTATCAACCTTATCTTCTCCATTGATCAACTAGATCTAACGGTTCACAGAATTTTGGTATTCCTCTCTCCGAGAATTCCACCATTCGTTCAGACTTTTGATACCCGAGATGTTGAAATTTCGGATCAGATCAATGGTCACCAACGACTCTCCAACCAATGGTTATGATTATGTCGCGATTTCGCATTTCGCGACTTCGAGACTTCTGTTATGAAGAACCTTGAATCCTTCGAGCCCCGAAATTGCGAAATTTCAGAGTTCTCAAACTGACTGTCCTGATTCTTCCACGATCTGATAGCTCAGATCTCGTCAAGGTTTCGCGTCTTGGGATTTCGCAATTTCACATGTCGCGAAGTCGAAAGACATTTCACCTCTGTTCTCCCGATCCCTGAAATTGCAAAATTCTCTTCTGGATGATCAATGGTCCAGATCTCTCCTTTATCAACGACTATGATCTTTTCATGAATTTCTCATTACTTCTTCCAAGCCCTTTGGTTCTGCGAAATTTCGATATCTCCTCGCAACTAACCACTGTGATACTTCTCCGAGATCGAACAACTCGAAGGATTTCGGTTCTTTCTGAATGGATCTTGACTCTCGATCCTATCCAATCTTCAAAACTCTTTTCTGAAGGATTTCTCCTGCTCAATCCTCCATGCTTGTTCTTTCTTCGAACTTCAGTTTTATGTGCTTCAACTCTTCAAAACTTAGAATTTTTTTCTAGGTGTTTCCTCTCAAGACTTAAAACCACTACTCCTCTCGGTATACTCTGCATTCAACCTTTGGAGTTTTCAAACTTTAACACAAGCTTGATTCTATATGCATGTTTGGCATACGAAATTTCCCTGCTATCTCTTCTAAAATTTTAACTTACTTACAGGACTAATCTCATAGTCATAACTCATACGGATGTTACCCTCTCTTTATGGGAATAACCAACAAGGGTCACTCTTGGGAATTAGAAATAGTCCCAAATGAATCCTCTTAATCTTTCTTAAACATATTATCCTTGTTGTCGATTATAACCATTATAGGTCAGGTAATCTGACCCTATATATTTTCATCAGTCCTCTCAATCGTGAGGATTTATATGCTCAGGCTTTAGTATTTTAATAATGCAGTAATTATAACTTTCTAAGGATCCTACCAGTCCTTACCAGATTTCCTGAATCATGAAGGAGTTCTTCATTTGGATCTTAATTCTTACCTAACCAGCCATCTCAATTGCAAGAGACTCTACCTGTTTTAGTAGGTAGCCATCGTCACACTATAACAGAACAACTCAATTCATGTCCCTTGTCTGGCTCGTGCAGCTTCATAGCACAATTCATTCCACCTCTATTATTCACACTCAGGTCTTATCAGTAATACTGATTAGTGCATTCCTACTCCTATAAGAGTAGTTACCATTTTAACAGAGGGGGTAAATAAATTCCCAATTTACATTTTCATTCTACGGTCCTTGTTCTTAAAGAGAAAATGCAGATAACAAAGTCTCTTTACGCAGCTCGTATACCAATTTGTAACACACCCACTACAACATAATGAATTTTTTGCCTCTTCTCGAGGGACAGAATCGCCGAAGTCCTATGGGGGCCTAGCGCAGGGTAGCTCTTCCCTTGTCCACCTCCATGTGATCATTGGTTATGACCACATGCAAAACAAACTAGGTGCCTTTTCGCATTTCACGACTCAGCGATGCAAGCGAGTCAAGTCTTTTGACTCGGAAAACCCCAAAACCTGAAATATTACCTTCGAGGAGATCGACAACTGCGATTCTGCCCCTGATCCGATGGTCCTGGCCATATCAGGATTTCGGTAAATGGGAGTTTGAAATGCAAAAGAGTCAATTCTTTCGACTCTTCAAACCCAAAAACCCAATACTCGAGTTCTTGTATGAGATCCAACGGCTCTCTATGATTTGGATCCAACAGCTCAGATCTTTTCAGAGTTTCGTGAACTGGGAGATCACGATGCAATGACTCAAAAACTCTTGTCACTCCAATACCCAAATTTCGATATGGGGATTCGTGTAGGAGATCAACGATCCTCAATGATTTGGATCCAACGATCTACGAGATTTTGGAGCTTTCCCCGAACTCTGACCACTCACCACGCGTCTCCTCTGATGGGTGGTCCAGATCCTTTCGGGATTCCTCCTTTCTACCACAGAGTGCATCGGGGTTTCGGGTACCAGGATTTCATGACTTGCGAAGACAAGGGTTCTTGTCCCTTGGTTTCTCGGGTGCTGAAACGCCAAAACCTATTCACTTTACGTTGATTCGGGGTTTCGCATACTGGACTTTCGTGACTTGCGAAGACNGGTTTCGGGTACCAGGATTTCATGACTTGCGAAGACAAGGGTTCTTGTCCCTTGGTTTCTCGGGTGCTGAAACGCCGAAACCTATTCACTTTACGTTGATTCGGGGTTTCGCATACTGGACTTTCGTGACTTGCGAAGACAAGGTGTCTTTCCCTTGGGTTTCCTAGGTTCCAAAACACCGACTGGAAGCCACATGTCCTCTACAAATGGATGGTCCAGGTAACTCCCATGGATCTTGGGATCTATGGTCCCGATTCCTTCGCTACTTGTGAAGGCAGAAAGGGGTCGAGGCATTAACGCATACGTTCCTTCCTCCAATATAATGGTCGTGACAGACCTCAGATCCCCTTAAAGGATCTCGTTCGTTCATCTAACAAATGAAAGGGTACTCTCCTTTGGTATTTTAAACTCATTATCCTTCCTGAGCTTCGTCATCTATGAAAGACTTGAGAGCTTTGCGCTCTATCTCTTGGACTTGACTCTTAGAAGAGTCTTCAGTACAACTATTGCACTCCTTCATCAAGGGGTTTTGGGGTTCTATTTGATCACAGAGGGTTTGTGCATATTGGAACTACCTTTCATGAGTTTAACAAACTCTGTCTTCCATGGGACTTAGAATGACTAGATGAGTAAACCATCGTACATGCAACTACACCTAAGGTCGATGAGCTCACAGTTCGTGGCTCTAGCTTAAGATGCTACAGAACTCCAGGATTTATGAGAACAAGTCATGTCTGACCCATATAATTCCTTACTTTCCTAATTATACAACCAAGCAGAAATAGAAGGGATACAGTATATCCATTAAGCATTCATTTGTTGGATCATGTTGTCATTGATGCCAATGGTTTGATTATTTGGGAGATTGTTGGATCATATGTCATTGATGTAAATGGTTTGGTTTGATTGATGTCATTAATTGATGTCGAGTAATTGATTGATATGATGCCCTTGATGATAATAATCTATGTTCAAGTGGAAACCAATTGATAAAGATGGATCATTGATATGATCATTGATATTATGCCCTTGATGAAGATACATGATGCATAGTTGATATATATGATGCAGTGGTGAATCATTATTGTCTTATCATGGTTGATAAGGTGCACAAATGGATGAACTCCTAAGTGGTACCCTTATGGTGAAAGCCCTCACGGGAAGACGCTTTATGGAATGAGTTATCCTAAAAGAATGGATGGAGGACCCATGCTTGTATGTGGAATAATGAGATGAAGATCAATGAAGTTGTTGGTGAAACTATCCTAGATGGATAGTGCTTGTCCTACCATTTCCGGTGGTATGTGGAATGTAACATAAATCCTCATGGTTTGAGAGTTATGGTCTTATGAAGTTGGAGGACCCCCATATGATGGCTTGAAGCCCCAAAAGGTCAAAGAAGTAAAAGTACTTGAAAAGAAGAAATCATTATTTAAATGATAAAGTAAAGTAACAAAATCAAGATGGATTATTTAAATGATAAAGAAAAGTGACAAAATCAAGAAGGAATATTTAAATGATAAAGTATTGGAGAACTTTCTATTCATGGAAAGTGGTTAACCCTAAATTAAGGAAAATGGGTTAAGTGACCTAGAAATGGGTTAAGTAACCTAAAATGGGTTAAGTGACCTAGAAGATGAAAGTATAAATAAGAAGCTAGGATCTCTTATAAAATGTACATTTTTGAGTGAGAATCCTTTATGGATCAATGGAGAGCTTCTTGGTAATATCTTTTGGAGTATTGATGGAGAGCTTCTTGTGAGAGAATCTTATTGGTATGGATCTCTTGAGCATGATTGAAGATCTATTCTGAGGAAGAGAGTGAGAGGAGGATCTCATGGACGCATCAAAGTTTTGGCAATATCGGAGATCTTGACGGCAAAAGTCTTAGAGTCACAGAAAACCCTATTTTCTGATGCAAACGCGGGCTGTCTGTGTATAGGGTGAGTTTGCACGTGGGCTGTCTGTGTATAGGGTGAGTTTGCATGCAGGCTGGTTGTGTACAGGGAGCGTGTACTCAATAAAATCATGGAGATTTGTGTTTGAGCTGGTGCCAAGCTCTTGGATGATGAGGCAGGTTCCAGATCTACATTCTATGGCCTCAGATCTATCACTCAGACACTGGTATGGTTACATTATTGTCTTGATAGATGTTATTGTTTGATATGTTATGAATGCTTAGGGCATTCCTGGTATGGATTCTATGATGTGGCTCAATTTGGTTGATTTGATGGATGGAGTGAGCATCACTCTTGTGATTCAGTAGTGACATGATTTCTATGGTATACTTATTGTTTATACATGATTGAGATAGCATTCATATTGACTTATTGTGGAGCATGAGCAAGCTATTGGAGAGCTTGGATGTATTGTGACTGGCTGTGGGTCAGTTTGGATAGTGGAGGACAGAAGAGAAAGTGATTGCAGGTTGCAGAGGATCTAAGCATGTGAAGCAAAGCAAAACCCTAAGAGCTCAAGAGAATACGCTTGTTATATTATACACTGGTCGCATTCACACGCGGGTTGTAGTGAGCCAGAGTGCGTTCACATGCGAGCTGCACTACTGACAGGTCACGTACCTATTGACAGCTTGATATCTGTTGAGGATTGTTGCCTCATCTCAGTTGATGCTGAGGGTGTAAGATGAGTCTTGCATATAGATCTGGTGCTCTTGTAGAGTAGTACTCTATTCAGTTGTTGCTGATAAACCCAAGGATTGTAGTTCGTAATAAAAAGAAAATTGTACATACATCTTGTGTTCTTTGTGTCCATTATGATGATGACTTGTTGATGATATATTACTGATATATGATGCTGATATGTGCCTACATCTAACTGGTTATAAATGATAGCAATGGGTAATGAATAAATGTTGAATGATAATTGATAAGTTTTGTGCAAGAGGGAAGTTTTGGGAAAAAGATCCCCACACTCATTCACCCCCCCCTCTAAGTGTGGTAGGTGTGTCCAACATCATTCACATTCTTGAAAGCACGCACAGTATAACCAATTCATACACAGTCACAGCTAAGTTACATAGGGTAGGAAATCACTTATCTATTACAGGTTGCCGCCAACCAACTAACCGTGGGTGTTCATCCTTCCAGCCGACCATAGGCTCAGAGGAATTCATTCTTAGCACTCTGGACACCCTCGTGCCAAGCCATGATATCACCAGGGAATTCTCACAGTTCTCGAGGGTTCTCTCTCTGTTTTAGCTTCTGTTCAGGTCTTGTTTTTTGCAACTCTGAGATTTCTCACTTGGTTGTGGCCTCAACGAGGTTTCTTAGATGCTCTTCAGCATCAATCTTGCGGCCTTCTATTCGTGATTCATTAGAGAGCTTCACACCTCTCGCTTGTGAGCTTTCAACCTCATCTGGTGCCTCCCTTTCCCGTGTGTGTGTCCCTTTTACTTGGGAAGGTTTTTGCCGACCTATCCGGTTCCTTCTGTCAAAAGGAAGCTCAGGTCTACAAGTCCCTGTGGTACTTCAGACTGACAACCCATGTTTCCATTCATGGGGGTGGTTGGTGATTCAACCACTGGTCCTTTCTTCATTGATTGATTTTCTTTCCTTGGGATTCGAAGGAGGCTTGTCATCCTTATCAAGGCAGATTTGGGGTTATTTGATACATGAACCCTCTCTTATAGTTTTCACATTCTTCCTCTAGTGATATCATGGCCAATACTTTCAAGGATTCACCCCCACAGTCATTTATTGGCAACTCAAACAATAATACATTTACATTTTCCTCATGCAATAGCATGGTAATTCCTAATTTATGATTAATTACAAATTGGGGGAAACAAGGTGTTACAATTCCCTCCCCCTTAAGGGAACATCATCCATGATGTTCTTTCTCAAAAAAACTTGTCATGCCTTTCTCATTCAACCACTTCAGAAGTCTTGACCTTCACCCTCAGTCAGGTCCTTTTTCTAGATCTGAGTCTTCATCATCTGCCTTCAATAATTCTTGGACACAAGCATATTAACCACAATTTTGTGCGAAAACATCTTACTGTTGTTCAAAATTCAAAAAGGAAAATTTCATATTCTAGCACAGTACTTATCTGTGCAGTTTGTGGATCTGTATCCACATGGTAGTTTTGTTATCCATGCTCATCACTTTCCTTTATGTACCCATTGGGTGCAGGATTCCAATTTAATAATTCACAAGAGCTATCATGATTTCATTTTCCTTTCCAAGGTTTTTCCGCACGAGGAACTACCCACTGTGTGCATTATCCCAATAGTTTACAAGAATTAATAAGATCTCCTCTTCCTTGTGGTCACTCATCCTCTAGGCCCAGGCTCAGGCATCCCCTTCACTGTTATACAGTCCCTCGGGCGATCCATCATGCCCTACCGAGGTTTTCTCGCACAGGAAAATTTTAGAGACTCTATTGAGTCTTACAGTCGAGGCATCCCTCAGACTTGCTCTGCCGAGGCATCCCTTTGGCTTGTGTTACCTCAACATAATTTATTTAAGGCGATCATGACTTATCACGGGGTTCTCATGGCTCATAGTAGCCCTTTTTCATCATCTTCAACTTTGACAACCTTCATATGTTCCTTTCTGGACATGTCTTTTCTTCCCACCTGTATCACAGGTATATAAAATTCATGAGACATCATTATAAATTTTAACTTTCAGAATTTTATTTGCAAATCTATCACCCACGGATTTTCCAATCTTGCGACTTGTTTTCATATTTGTTCCGCACAGGAACCAGATTCATAATTATGGGAATTTCCTTCCCATAATGGTTTGGCTCAATAGGCAATTGGCCTTCCTTATGGGCTTACAATGCCACCATATCCAAGACCCGTTTTCTTCCTGCACTTTCCACTTCAATCGGCCAAACAACTTGTTAGCTTTTCCATGCATATACATTTTATTGCACCTTTACAACACTGTCACAACAATTTTAGAATTGTGCATACTTAACAATTAAATTGCTTACTCAAAAAGGGAAATACCATCCCTTGCAGTTTGGCTTAGTAGGCAATCGGTCTTCCTTATGGACTTACAACACTGCCACATCCAAGACTCTTTGCTTCCTTCAATTCATTCGTTACACAGCCAAACAATTGTTAGTTTCATCTCAACATACCAAACTTTTTCAAAACATAGTTCAACATTTAAAAAGGGTTTTAACAATTGTGCCAATATGCATGGCCACATTCATACCCAATAAATTCTTGCATTGTTTTTCATGTTCGTCACACTTTATGACCAGTTCTTGGCCATGGGGTGTTGGAAGTTAACCAACGTTTTCCTCATATGGTTTATTCATTTTCTTTCATTCTTATAATAGGACCATACTACCTGGTATAGGCCAATCATGATCCCAAATCAATAGACATGAACTCAAAATTTTCACATGAATGCCTTTACGCATTCCTTGATTGTCAATGCATTCATGACATATCAATTCATGAATTCTTCCAATGGTTATAAACATTGTTTACTGCTAGAGGTTCATACCTCCATTATTCAGGTTCTTCATCCTGAGTCATACCTTACTTGGGTATCCAAGGCATACAACTGCCTGTCAAGTTTATGCATAACACTAAGACAATAAAATATTTCATAAGGGGTTCCTACCAAATCCCTTCATACCTTGTGCCACATAGGCACGAATATCTTTATACCGGTTCTTGGCTGCTAGCACTCTCTCTCTGATATTATCCCATCAGTGGTGCTCCATGGGGACTTTTAAAGTCCCTTCAATAATCATTCCACAAGAACCTTCTCATAGTCATCCTTTGATTGAGGTCATTCATCTTTGGCAACTGTCTTCCTCAATAGCTCCAATTCATTTCTATACACAACATGCATCATCATAGCCACAATTACATTAGTCGTAATATTAAACCGAATGCATGTATCATAACATTCGAACTCATAAACATCCTCAAACGTTTCCATAAGTGCAACACAAACAAATTTTGATTATATCTTCGGAAATACAATCCTTATTACTTAGGGTGTCAATACCTTTCCGTTCATCAATGTACTAGCTTTCTCATCCCATAGAAAACGTAATGCACAGCAAGGAAAGAATTGAGGGCTCTCCCCTTCTTCAAATTATTTCTACATTGCCTGGGGCTTTTCAGCCTAGTCGAGTTATCTCTAAGGTCTCACTGCATTTTCTTAATCATAGCTTCAACCAAGCCTCATCAATTAAACATACTCGTTTATTCAGTTAATCATACACAGGGGATTTACTTGCCTCTTACCAACTATACTAGTTTCCACAACTGCTCTTTTTCTGAGAAACCTTGGTTAGGCCTCACCCTAACCCTTTTTGGGATACTGCAACATTCTTTAATAATAACTATTTTCTCATAATGAATCATGAACATGTGCATGCTACACACTTTCAATCGGTTATCAGAATGGTCAATATTCAGTGGTTAGTCTTCTATTAATTACATGATTCTTTCAAAATGTAATCCAGGATTCTTATATATATGGATAGGCCTTGCAGCCCATTGTCCAACCTTCAAGAATTATTAGGGTTGTGACTCTGTCCTTCTGACAAAGTAATTACATAGTTCCTCCACTGTGAACTCCTTCGGCATGCAACTTCTTTGTTGCATATCCATCACTATTCGTGATGGCCTCAGCCTTGAGTTAGTTTTGGCTTTTTGTTTTTACTAAATATTCCTCTTAAGGAATATAAACATGCATCTTTACTGTTAAGATTAGTCAATTCAGATTAATTCACAATCCTTCTCATGTGATGCTCAAAGGCGTAATCATTTGTCTCTTATTATGACAAGAGAGCATCTTTTCTCATTTACCCTTTCATCTAATTATATTGGCACTTCCTAAGGAAATGGAATAAATTCCCCTCAGGCTATTATTTGGAACATAACTTTCATGACTCACCAAAATGGAGTCACCTATGCTTCCATAGTATTCCTTCAATCTTGGAAAAAGCAATACTTGTTTTATATTTTTCTCATCGGGAAAAACCATATTGTGCCTATAACTATACTCTTACATCATATGTGTGCATTACTTTGCACGTTTAGTATCATTCATAACTTACTGGTATTAATATCAGGCTTCCTATTATGAAGCTTCACACTGTATTCAACTCATGCATATTCATCATACTAGGTCACGCCTTCTCCTCACACGACCACCGATGGTGACCATGATCCTAACTAAAAGGTGCTTCGTGTTTCACGATTTTGGGAGTCATGTTGCAAGAAATTCTGGTTCTTCGATCCCCGAAATCTGAAAACCTGAAATACCGAAGCTAAGGTACTCTTGTCTCTTTGATTCACATGACCCTTCGCTCGGTACTTGGGGTCAACTCCTAGACATACGTAGTGATCCCGTGTTTCAGAGAATCTGCGGACATCGCCCCACCGTTTCCCAAAACTTCTGATCCACGAGGGTACGACAACCTAGATCCCACAGTCCAGATCTCTCTGGCAATCAATGGTCCTGACCAAATCCCGACTTTCCACCTTTTGGCACTCTGACGAAGTCTTCACCCCTTAACTCCTGATTTCGAATCCCCAAAAATGTGTATGCGTCAGATCAACAATCCATTGCCTGTCTCGATCCAATGGCTCAGGTTGGATGTTAGGATTTCGTGACATCTGAGGCCGAAAAAGTCTACCCGTTGACTTCTAAACCTCTGACTCCCGAAGATCTAATTGCACTGAATCTACGGTTTAGGTCATCCGCTAACCAATGGCCTTGATTGAATCGTTGATTTACTTGGCGTGACTTTGTAAAGTCTATGCTTCTATTTTCCCAATAGATGAAACCTTGAAGCTCTAGATCAATGACTCTCGTTGATTCCAATCTATCAGATACTATTCCTCCTGAGCTTGTGAGTGATGAGAGGTTATCAGCCTTATCTTCTCTGCTGATCACGGAATTTCGGTATTCCTCCCTCTGAGAATTCCACCGTTCATTCAGACTCTCGATACCCGAGATGTTGAAATTTTGGATCAGATCAACGGTCACCAACAGTTGTGATTATGTCGTGATTTCGCATTTTGTGACTTCAGGACTTCTGTTATGAAGAACCTTGAATCCTTCGAGCCCCGAAATTGCAAAATTTTGGAGTTCTCAAACTGACGGTCTCGATTCTTCCATGATCTGACAGCTTAGATCTCGTCAGGGTTTCACGTGTCGGGATTTCACGATTTTGCCTGTCGCAAAGTCGAAAGACCTTTCACCTTCGTTCTCTCAATCCCTGAAATTGAAAAATTCTCTTATGGACGATCAATGGTCTAGATCCCTCCTTGATCAACGACTATGATCTTTTCACGAATTTCTCATTGCTTCTTCCAAGCACTTTGTTTCTGCGAAATTCCGGTATCTCCTCACAACTAACCAGTGCGCTACTTCTCCGAGATCGAACAAATCGAAGCATTTCGGTTATTTCTGAATGGATCTTGACTCTCGATCCTATCCAATCTTTAAAACTCTTTTCTGAAGGATTTCTCCTACTCAATCCTCCATACTTGTTCTTTCTTCGAACTTCAGTTTTCTGCGCTTCACCTTTGAACGCTTCAACTCTTCGAAACTTAGAAACTTTTTCTAAGTGTTTCCTCTCAAGACTTAAAACCACTACTCCTCCTGGTATACTCCGCGTTCAACCTCTGGAGTTTTCAAAATTTAACACAATCTTGATTCTATACGCATGTTTGGCATACCAAATTTCCTCGCTGTTTCTTCTGATCTTTTAAGTTACTTACATGACTAATCTCGTAGTCATAACTCATACGGATGTTACCTTCTCTTTATGGGAACAATCAACAAGAGTCACTCTTGGGAATTATCAACAATCCCAAAGGACTCCTCTTAATCTTGCTTAAACAGATTATCCTTATTGTCGATTCTAACCATTATAGGTCAGGTAATTTGACCCTATATATTTTCATCAGTCCTCTCAATCATGAGGAGTTATATGCTCAGGGTTTAGTCTTTTAATAATGTAGTAATTATAACTTTCTAAGGATCCTACAAGTCCTTACTAGATTTCCCGAATCATGAAGGAGTTCTTCATTTGGATCTTAATTCTTACCTAACCAACCATCTCAATTGCAAGAGACTCTACCTGTTTTAGTAGGTATCCATTGTCACACTATAATAGAAAAACTCAGTTCATGTCCCTTGTCTGGCTCATGCATCTTCATAACACAATTCATTCCTATAAGAATTGTCGTTACCATTCTACTCTACTGATCAGTGCATTCCTACTCCTATAAGAGTAGTTACCATTTTAACAGAGGAGTTAAATAAATTCCCAATTTACAGTTTCATTCTTCGGTCCTTCTTCTTAAAGAGAAAATGCAGATAACAATGTCTCTTTACATGACTCGTACATGAGCCCAACCAGGCCAAGTGTTGTAACCATGCTCTGATACCAATTTGTAACACACCCACTACGGCATAATGAATTTTTTGCCTCTTCTCAAGGGACATAATCTCTGAAGTCCTATGGGGGCCTAGTGCAGGCTATCTCTTCCCTTGTCCACCTCCATGTAATCATTGGTTATGACCACAGGGCAAACAAACTAGGTAAATTTTCACATTTCACGACTCAACAATACAAGCGAGTCAAGTCTTTCAACTCGACAAACCCCGAAACCTGAAATATTACCTTCAAGGAGATTGACGGCTGCGAGTCTCCCCCTAATCCGACAGTCCTAGCCGTATCGGGATTTTAGTAACTGAGAGTTTGAAATGCAAGAGATTCGAGTCTTTCGACTCTTCAAACCCTGAAACCCGATACTCGAGCTCGTGTATGAGATCCGACGGCTCTCAATTATTTGCATCCAATGGTCTAGATCATTTCAGAGTTTCGTGAACGAGGAGATCACAATACAACGACTCCAAAACTCTTGTCACTCCATTACCCGAATTCCAATATGGGGATTCATGTAGGAGATCAACGATTCTCGATGATTTGGATCTAATGGTCCACAAGATTTCAGAGATTTCCCCGAACTCTGACCACTCACCACGTGTCTCCCCCGATGGGTGGTCCAGATCCTTTCGGGATTCCTCCTTTCTACCATAGAGCGCATCGGGGTTTCGGGTACCAGGATTTCACGACTTACGAAGACAAGGGTTCTTGCCCCTTGGTTTCCCAGGTGCCGAAACTTCGAAACCTATTCACTTTACACTGATTCAGGGTTTCATATACCAAACTTTTGTGACTTGCGAAGACAAGGGGTCTTTCCCTTGGGTTTCCCGGGTGCCAAAACACTGATCGACAACCATGTGTCCTCTACAAATGGATGGTCTAGGTAACTCCCATGGATCTTGGGATCTACGGTCTCGATTCCTTTGCTACTTGTGAAGGCTAAAAGGGGTCGAGGCATTAATGCCTACGTTCCTTCCTCCAATATAACGATTGTGACATAACTCAAATCCCCGAAAGGATCTCGTCCGTTCATCTAACAAATGAAAGGGTACTCTCCTTCGGTATTTGAAACTCTCTATCCTTCCTGAGCTTCGTCAGCTATGAAATACTTGAGAGCTTTGCGCTCTGTCTCCTGGAATTGACTCTTAGAAGAGTCTTCAGTACAACTATTGTACTCCTTCATCAAGGGGTTCTAGGATTCTATTTGATCACAGAGGGCCTGTGCATATCGGCACTACCTCTCATGAGCTTAACAAACTCCATCCTCCAAGGGTCTCAGAATGACTAGGTGAGTAAACCATCGTACATCCAACTACACCTAAGGTTGATGAGCTCACAGTTCGTGGCTCTAGCTTAAGATGCTATAGAACTCCATAATTTATGAGAACAAGTCTTGTCTGACCCATATAATTTCTTACTTGCCTAATTATACAAACAAGCAGAAATAGAAGGGATACAGTATATCCATTAAGCATTCATTCACATTCTTGAAAGCATGCACAGTATAACCAATTCATACACAGTCATAGCTAAGTTACATAGGGTAGGAAATCACTTATCTATTACAGATTGCCACCAACCAACTGACTGTGGGTGTTCATCCTTCCACCCGACCATAGGCTCAGAGGGATTCATTCTTAACACTCTGGCCACCCCTGTGGCAAGCCATGTTATCACCAGGGAATTCTCACAGTTCTCTAGGGTTCTCTCTCTATTTCAGCTTATGTTCGGGTCCTGTTTTCTGCAACTTGGATATTTCTCACTTGGTTGTGGCCTCGATGATGTTTCTCAAATGCTCTTCGGCATCAAGATCATCGCCTTCTATTCATGATTCGTTGGAGAGCTTCACGCCTCTCCCTTGTGAACTTTTGCCCTCGTCTAGTGCCTCCCTTTCCTGTGTGTGTGTCCCTCTTACTTGGGAAGGTTTTTGCTGACCTATCCGGTTCCTTCTGTTAGAAGAAAGCTCAGGTCTGCAAGTCCCTGTGGTACTTCGAACTGATAGCCCATGTTTCCATTCATGGGGGTGGTTGGTGATTCATGTTAATGTTTATTCCATTATTATAGTTCTTTGCATTTCAATAGATAAGAGCAACATAAGAACAATATCACTGAGAAATACACATTCACAAGAGACATAACATTTATCCTGGGAAACCCTCTAGGGGAAGAAAACCCAGCAAAAACTTCCTTATCATAAATTGCCAATACAATGTCAAGAGATAACTCAAACCAATAAAGATAGTCCTCTCCAAAATATGTGCCACTCTTCTCCCTCTCTCCAACTGGTAAGTTGCAGCTTGCCTCTTAAGAATGAGCAAGTGAGTTGTGTGATAAAGTGAGGCGCTAGCCTCTCTATATATACAAGACTGGCATGTGTGAATGGTCTTCACTGGAAGGGCCGACCTCTCACTCTGGGTGGGTAAACCCACCTTTATTATATTTCTAGGTCTCAATAATAACTGCTAGGGCCGACTTCTTATTTTGCCTATTACAATTGTCTCTTGACCAATCCACAAAAGGGGATTTGGTTCTAATACAATTACCGACACGATTAATCCACAATGGGGATTAATCCTATGAATAAAATAACAATAATAATAAGAATACTCTTTGCAGCTACATTATTTTAACACTCCCCCTTAACAAGAAGGGTATTCTTCAACAGCATCAGGCGAGAGAGGTCTGCATCATCAGTGGCATCAGGAGGATAGTATCGTCAATATCATCTTGGAACATTGGCTGGCATATTTACGAGTCATCAGAAGTTTTCTTCATCAACAACGTCATCATTCTCGAAAGAATGCCATCATCATCTGCATCAATATGTATTAGTAAAAATGATACCTCATCACAACACTAGGTTGGCATATCACAGTACTACACTAGCTCAATGTCACAGCTGATAAGCTGGTAGCTCAGTGTCAGTCACATCTTGCTTTACGTCTAACAACTAGGTTAGAAGCAAGGAACACATCATCATCTTGCTTTACGTCTAACAACAAGGTCAGAAGAAAGGAATCATCTTGCTTTACGTCTAACAACTAGGTCAGAAGCAAGGAATACACATCATCATCTTGATTTATGTCTAACAATGAGGTTAGAAGCAAGGAATCATCTTGCTTTACGTCTAACAACTAGGTCAGAAGCAAGGAATACACATCATCATCTTTCTTTACGTCTAACAATGAGGTCAGAAGCAAGGAATCATCTTGCTTTACGTCTAACAACTAGGTCAGAAGCAAGGAATACACATAGAGTCATGATTTATGTCTAACAGCGAGGTCAGAAGCAATGACTCATCTTGTTTTACGTCTAACAGTGAGGTCAGAAGAAAGTAACACACAATGTCTTGTTTTACGTCTAACAATGAGGTCATAAGCAATGAATCATCTTTCTTTACATCTAACAGTGAGGTCAGAAGCATGGAACACACAACGTCTTTCTTTACGTCTAATAGGGAGGTCAAAAGCAATGACTCATCTTGCTTTACGTCTATCAACGAGGTCAGAAGCAAGGAATACATATATAATCCCCCTTTCAGGGAGGGTCCTTTCAGACTATACCAAGCTTATCTCGAAAGTGTTCAAACTTTACACGAGATAGAGGTTTGGTCAACACATCAACAACCTGTTCATCTGTGCTAATGTACTGGAGATTCAAGGCTCCTCTCTGTACCATGTCACAGATGAAATGATAGTGGATCTCTATGTGCTTTGACCTATCATGGAATACAGGATTCTCTGTCATCTTTATGCAGCTCTGGTTGTCACATAGAATCACGGTTGCTCTCATCTCCAAGTCAAATAGGCCAGTCAGCAACTTTCGAAGCCATATAGCTTCACATCTAGCAGAACATGCAGCAATGTACTATGCTTCTACTGTGCTGAGAGAAATACTAGATTGCTTCCTACTCTGCCATGAGATCATGGCTGATCCCAAACTGAAACAACATCCAAAAGTGCTTTTTCTGTCAGCAACGCTTCCTGCCCAATCTGCATCAGTGTATCCTCTCAATGTGAAGTAATGATCTCCATCATAGATGAGACCATAATCCATTGTACCTTTAAGGTACCTCATCACATGTTTTGCAGCCACTAGGTGAACACGTTTGGGCTCTACCAGAAACTGACTCAAGGTGTTCACTGCAAAACAAATGTCTGGTCTGGTGTTCGTCAGGTACATCCGTGATCCAAAAATCTATCTATACAGTGTGGCATCTATCAAGTCTGAAGAAGTATTGACCAATAGCTTCAGCTTCATTTCCATGGGTGTATTCATGGACTTACATTCTAGCATGTCGAATCTCTTTAAGATTTCGACTGTGTACTTCCCTTGGTTAAGGGAAATCCTTTCTGGACTCTGCCATACCTCAAGACGTAAGAAGTAATGCATTAGGCCAAGGTCTTTCATTTCAAATTCTGCAGCAAGTCTCTTTTTACATTTAGTGATGAGCTTTTCTTCTCGAGTTAAGAATAAGTCATCCACATACAGTAGTAGGATTAATGGTTCGTTATCCATAATTTTGAAGTAGAGATTTGAGTCTGCTTTACTTTTGGTAAAGCCTAAGCTCATCAAGAAACTGTCTATACGGCCATACCAAGCTCTAGGGGCTTGCTTCAATCTGTATAAGGATTTCTTCAATCTCTAGCCATGAGACTTCCTATCTTCAACCTCAAATCCTTGGGGTTGCTCTATATACACTTCCTCTTTGATAACACCATTCAGGAAAGCTGTCTTGATGTCCATCTGGTGCAACTTCCATTTCATCTTAGCTCCAAGAGCTATGATGGTTCTGATCGAAGTGTATATGGATACAGGAGTGAATGTCTCTTCATAGTCAATGCCTTCCTTCTGGGAAAAACCATGAGCAACAAATCTTGCTTTATATTTCTCAATACTTCCATCAGCAACATGTTTTATTTTGAAGATCCATTTTGATGATACCACATCCTTACTTTTTGGTCTGGGAACTATTTCCCATACATCATTCTTTATTATGGATTGGTATTCCTCTGTCATGGCATCTGCCCATTCCTTCTTTTGGATGGATTCTTCAAAGTAGGTAGGTTCTTCATCAAGTAGATTACACATCAAAGCCGTGTAACTAGAGAATGGATTTGGTCTTTTCACCTGTCTTGTGGTTCCTTCTGGAGCACCATAATTCTCTCCATCTTGAATAAGCTCTCTTTCCCAAGCATGCTTTCTTTTATGGGAGAAGGTTATTTGAGGAGGTTCTTGAACTTCTGTTATATCATGATCTTCAGGAGTCTCCTCATCAGGGGAATTTACGACTTCCCTTACAGGTTCTGCAGCCCTAGGAACTTCCCTCACAGATTCTGCAATCCTGGGATTTACAGGTTCCTCTTCATATACTTCATCAAGCTAGCATCTTCTTGATTTCTTAAGTGTTTCTTCTTCATCAAAGGTCACGTCCCTGCTAATTTAAATGTGGTGGTGACCAGGTATGTAGATTCTGAAGGCCTTGGAGACCTCACAGTATCCCACAAATATTCCCTTCTTTTCGGAGGGTTCCAGCTTGTTTCTTTTCTCTTTTGGTATATGAATAAACAATGGAAAACCAAATATTTTTAGGTGGATTACCTCTAGTTTCTTTCCGGTGAACATTTCTTCTGGGGTCTTGAACCCGAGTGCGTTATGGGATAATTGGTTCTGCACATAAACAACTGCCATTGTTGCTTCTGCCCATAAGCACATAGGAAGATCTTGATTGTGAATCATGGTCTTTACAACTTCCATAATTGTTCCGTTCTTCCTTTCAGCTACACTGTTTTGTTGAGGATTATAGGGAGTAGTGAGTTCCCTCTTGATCCCAACATCTCTGTAGAATTTCATGAACTCTTTTGAGGTATATTTTCCTCCATTATCTGACCTGGGTATCTTAATCTTTCTTTCAAAAAGATTCTCTATCAAGGCTTTGAATTCCTTGAATTTACTGAATACTTCATCTTTAGATTTCAAGAAATATATCCAGGTCTTACGAGAATAGTCATCAATAAATGATACATAGTATACATACCCGCTAATGGAGGATGATGGAATTGGGCCACACACATATGAATGAATGAGTTCCAATACTCCTTCTTTGCTATCCATTTTTGGAAAAGGGTTCTTGATATTCTTCCCTTGCGCACATCCATTGCATATGCCTTCTTGATCAACCTTGAGTTATGGTAAACCTATGATAGCTTTGCATATGTATGGCAGCACCTTGTAGTTAATGTGGGCTAATCTTCTATGCCAAAGTTCGCATGAGTTTTTGATGGCATGGGTCATGGCAGTTTCTGGGTGACCCTTCAGCTTATATAAGCCATTCTCTTCATTTCCGATGACGATTGCTTCATTTAAGGTTTCTCCCATAGCCCACATAAGAACTTCTCCATCTATGAAGGCAACTCTATAGCCTTTCTTGTCTAAATCTGATATGGAGGGTAAGTTCTTCTTCAAGCCCGGTACATAGAGTACGTCCTTCATTGTTATTGAGTTTTCTAAATCTAGCTTGTAGTTTGATTCTCCCACTCCCTTGATGGGATATTGATAATCATCTCCAAGAGTCACTTTCTGAGAAAACTTCTTTTCTGAAATACAAGAGAGAGTATTTTTCTTACCCATCATGTGTTTTGATGCACCGCTATCCATGAGCCATGTGTCCTCTCTAGGTGATACAAATCCTGAGAGAGATGAGATCAATACATGGTCCTTAATCATATTCATAGGTGGTTCTTCATCTTCGACTATGTGGGCATGTTGCCTTTTGTGTTTCCTCTTGTATTCTTCTCTTCTGACTGGACAATAATTCACCTTGTGTCCCATCTTGTCACAATGATAGCATTGTATGGATGAGAGATCTCATCCCTTTCATTGTCCCTTCTTCTGAAAATTTCTTGGATGAGATTCTTGGTTGTTGAATTGTTTGATGGTTGAGGCTCTCTATGAGTTTTCCTTTTGAAGTAGGGTTTCTTCCTTCCTCCTTTTGTATGAGTAGCTAGGGCTTGATCATCATCCCTTACTAGTAGTGCTTCATGGTTAGCTACCCTTGTCTCTTCTTGGATGCATTCTTCCCATAGGCTCTCAAACTGTAGTTTCTCCTTTCTGGCACATATCATCTGGATGAAAGCATCCCAAGGTCTTGTGAGACCATTTAGGGCCGTCATTATGAATTCGTCTTCATCTATGGTGTCTCCAATTGCTTTTAACTATTCTTTAATTTCTGAGATTCAGGAGAAATATTCTTGAATCATTTCTCCTTTCTACATCTTGGTATTCTTCAATTGAGATCTTAGATTTATATTTTGGTTGATGTTCTTTCGTTTGTATAGTTTCCTTAGACAGTCAAACATCTCTTTTGGAGTCTTCTTGGATGATACATATGGGATCAGGTGGTCTTTGATTGAATCTGCAATGATTCTTTGAGCCCTGATTGAGTCCTTATGATGCTTCACTTTCTCTACGGCATATTCAAGTTCCTCCACTTCTTCTTTGATAAATCTTGATAAGTCATTCTCTACAAGGATCAGACTGATCCTATACTTCCAGGCATGGAAGTTGTCTATGCCTGTTGAAGGAAAATCTCCCTGCAGACAGGTAGATCTACTCAAAGAGCTAGACTCTTAACTCTAAGACAGAAAGTGCTTATCATGGTCACTGACTTCCTTTTATATGTAGGTGGACTAGTGTGTGAGGAGGAAGGAGAAAAGAAGTACCTTTTACTGATTTTTGTCCCTGCACGCTCCGAGTTGAGCTCCAATCTTTCGCTCCTCGATAAGCCCTGTAGACAAATAAAGTACGACTACTTCCTACTCGATCGAGATTAGTTCGAAAAAGGTCTATCTACTAAAAAGACAAATTCATGTGAGATTGAACACGAATTAGAAAGAAACAGGCCAAGCAAATTATGTTAATGAGGACAAAACATTGCTTACAACTGTATATGGATTGCAACAGTTTCGTCAAGTCCTCCTTGTTTACCCCTTGCTCAAAAGATCCACGATCTGAATGATGATAGCTTCACCGATTGATCCCTATGAGATCATAGGTCTCTTGCTTCCAAAATATCTCTGTTCTAGCACCACTTATAAGATCATAAGTTTGGTGTGATTCTCCCTTTTCTGTTCTCTTTCACCATGAGAAAGCTTGCTTATATAGCCTTGGAGAGGCTCAACAACTTGAGATATCTTTGGGGTGAGTTGAGGATTTTCCTCCTCCAGTTAGAGATCTGCTTTAAGATCATGGCTTGATTGAGGATTCGAACCCAACTGACTTCTAAGAATGAAAGGATCCTTCCCCCATTCATCTCAACAACTTAAATACTGCCCAGAATAGGAAGTGCTCCCTCAAAAGGGTCATCAGAGCGTTGTAGCGCTCCCTAGTAGTGTATAGGAGAGAACCAACACTCTTGAAGGTAGTAGCACTCCTGTAAAAGGGATGATGCAGCGCTATAACACTCTCTGATGGCTTATGGGGGGGCGCCAGCACTCCTGAAATAGTTATAGGGGAGCGCTCCCCTCCCAAAACTCAGTTTTTGGGGTGCTTTCAAATGGAAAAAGGTTCATGAGCCTAGTTAACCTTTCCTCCTCTTCCAAAGAAAATGTTTGAGGTGTTTCAAGTGTCCTTGTCATGTCGGTTACAGGCATGACATAGGCATCATGGAAGTATGCTTCCCTGACACTTGCGACACTTGTGAGCAAAATGCGACACTTGCGACCTTTGTAATGATGACACTTGCGACACTATCAAAGTGAGTAATTTTGATGTCTAACAGATTTCCCCCCAAAGTATGAAGTTAGAAGACAGGAACTGATAACTGAAATGCTTTGTAGACTTTCAATCAAGGGTATAGATGTAGAGAACATAACAAAAGCTGCACACAAACATCCAACAAATATTATGACATGTTTCAAACCCAAGGCAGGCATACCTATGCTTGGGTGATCAAGATTTGCAAGATATGGCCGCCATAAAATACACCGCAGATCCATAATTGTATTGATAAAAAGGTATAGCCACTGAAAATACACTGTGGATCTATACCCTTATGACATGAACTGATCGTAGCCACGAAGAATACACAGTGGATCTACGAGATGACAAGACATAGCCATGACCAATACAAAGTGGATCTATGTAACAGTATATGTGTCATTGTTCAAAAGAAAATCTATTGCAACCTGGGAAAATACATATCAAAGAGATCACTCAACCCAGGGTCTTCTTACCGATCCCGATGTAGTACGAATCTAACCATGTGAATAGATGCCCCAATGTCGAACATGGCAGAAATCACTTGATTACCGGTCAATGATGTAAACCGTTAACAAGCACGAGTGAGATCACCATTAATGTCAATGATTCCCAAGGTACTCTAGTACATTCCAACGAATGTGAATGGATGAGCTGAAGTTGAACATACGTGGAATCATCCGATCAGAGGTCAATGATGGAAACTCACTGTCGAATGTGAGGAGGCCTGTCATTGAGGCATGCAGGTCCCAAAGTACTAACTGGTTTCTAAGTCTAGTTCCTGGGTAATGTGTTGAAGTCGACAGGAATAGGCTCGTCGAAGGAGGGCCTTGATGTATCCCCCATCAACGACACGAAATAGACACAGATATGTAATTGGTCTATCAAATGGACATGGACTGACATGGGTATTGAGACAAGATATTTGTGATGGCTGACTCTTGAGGCGGATACTTCCCTTGAACACTGAGGCATAATAACAGAAACATGACATGGACCAAAACTTGATGATGTAGTGGATGCTGTGACTTATGTCAGGTGACCCAAAGGAGTGAAAGAAACTCAAAGGATTGGCTCAGTGCAGAGGTTCAGTGGATTATAATGTGTGCAAAGACAAAGTGTCGTGTTCAAGGGGGACTCTAATAGTTACTTGGTAATGTTCTCACAAAACTGCTTGGCTTGCTTCTTTCAATTTTTCCCCCATCCAGATAGATGAGTACCTCTTTTTAATTTGACGAGCTCGAGGAGGATAACACATGCTCGATAAAACTCACCTTCGGTAAGTTCCTCTTCCTTTGTTTAACGAACTGGAAGAAGTAAGGGTTCGATCCCATATGGTCCTGTCGATGTTTTGTTTAGCGAGTCCAAAGACAGAAAACTCAAAGGTTTTTCATGATTATAGAGTCTGGAAAAACACTTAAAAGAGAAATCTCTCAGTTCCTTTTTCATAAAGTAGTCTGACGAGACTGAAAAAGAGATAAACTATCGCTCAACAGATGTTTTCTTCAAATAATTTAACGATCGTGAAGAGAACAAGGTCGCTCGATAATATTTTCATCTTTAGAGAGTCTGAAAAGGACTTAAAGATGACTCCAATGTTGTCCTTTTTCGTAATTTTAGTTTCGAGAGGCCGAAAAAGAGATAAATTATCACTCGAAAGATACCCTTTCAAACTATTTAACGAGTGGGAAAGGAAGCAAGATCACTCGGCAATCTTTTCATGTTTAGAGAGTCTGAAAAGAGCTTAAAGGAGACTCCAGGGGGTTCATTTTTCATGTATCCATACAGGTCCGAAAAAGAGATAAAAGTCTACCCGAATGCATTCTCATGTATTTACGAGCACAAGAAAGAACAAAGACTAAGCTCGGTATGCCCCCAGCTTAAAAGCTGGTGACTTAGCTCCAGAATGGTCGGCAAAGGCCGAAGACATGCCCTTCAAGCTTCAATTCATTCATCGGCTCTAAGGTCGTCACCAATTTCTCTAGGAGACGAGAAAAAGGAGAAGGGTGGATGAAAAGAAGGTTCAAGAGAGGTGACTGTTTCATTTTTTAATGAGCTTGACACAGGAAAAGAATTATGCTCAAGACCCCTGTTTCATCTTTTAATGAGCTTGCCACAGAGAAGAGAAACTATGCTCGTAGTTTCATCCGGATCAGGGCTTCCAAAGGATAATGCTCTGGAAGGGTACCGTGTCAATGGATAAAACGTGGTCATGGCCTCCAAGAGATCTTCGCTGGATGGAAGATAATCACTCGAGAAGGAACACATGTTGAGGGTCGCAATAGTAGTAAGGAGATCAGGCTCCAATAATCCTACCAAAGAAATCACCATGTCCACTACCGGATCCAAATCGTCGGAAGTTGAAATCATGGGAGATGATGGAAAATCAACACCAGGAGGGGAGATAGATGGTATATCGGCCCAAATTTCTTCAAGAGGGGGAAGAAAAGAGGATCGGTGACAGTTGTTATCCCGAGGTCAATGTGAAACATTTTCAGAATAGATCCATCTGTAGGAAAAGCTGGGGAAATGTAGTCTATCATAGCCGACAAGGAACTCAATCGTGATTGCATCGAGGAAATGTCAGGCGCCAATAGATGTTGGTCATCTAACGAGGGAGAAGCGGATTGGGTAGAAACATATGATGTTTTGGCTGGACTAAGTGGCATGGTGTCATTTAGTGCATCAAATTCCAAAGGACAAGGTACAATCCAAGGGTCAGATGATTCCAAATATTGATAAGCCGTGGTCGAAATCATATCGATGGTGGAAATATGATGTGTAGTCGGCGGAAGTGGTGTAGGGAAGGTATCCATGAGGATAGAATCTTTTAGTAAGCCAACACCAACGCTTTCGTATGTGATCTTGTGGTCTCCCAAGAAAGGAATATTGTTGGTAGCGAGAACATGAGCATCGGTGGTGCAAAAATCTAACTGATTAACAGTGACAATTTTTCCCTGGTGAGGAAATTGTACACATCGAAAGACCGACGAGGCAACAAAAGTCATAGCATAAAACCAACTTCTTCCATGTAACAAGTTGCAATCGAGGGGAGCATGACCAGCTCGACATCAACAGTGACATTTTTGCCACCCAATTGGATGGGCAGGGACTGTAAAAGCCCATGGGGATGAAAACCTCGCCCATCGAAGGCATGTAACATCGTTGGGGATTTGTTGAGTGCTGGTGATTTTAAACCTTTCCAACATGCTAAAGACATGACACAAGTTGAGGCTCCCTCATCCAAAATAGTTCGATGGATTTGTTGATTGTGAACAACAACATCAACTTGGAAAGCAAGTTGGTGGGAGAATCGAGACGCATAATTATCCAGGTTAAACATGATCTGATTGGACGACTCAGGATCAACTGTGCCAAGAGCGGTCAAGAGAATTGTATGTTGACTGGGGCAGTGTTGTAGAACTTCTAACGCAGACATAGCACATGGTGCTTGAGCCAAATCTTCAACAATGTTGTAGTTTTGGGCAGCACGTGAACTAGGATTAAAGTTATCTTTGCGGATAGTGCTCTTAGGAGGGCGTAATATAGAGTCAAACGTGGGTTTCTCAATCTGAAGTGGTCCATATGGAGGATTAACCGATGGAAGACAAATGGAGGATGATGATGGATCCGAAAAAATGTCGGCACCGTTAGTGTCTTTTCCTTTGTTAGGGTTACCTAGTGTGTTGTAGGTCTTAGAGCGAGTGGTCAAATTAATCCCATTAAACATATAAATATGTGCACTCAACGAGGCCTCATCATTAGGATCGCTAGAAATTCCCCGAGGAGAGGGGGTTTGAGCAACCATGGATTGTTGCTGTGGAAAAGGCTGAGTAAGCACAGCGGGTTGTGACTTCCCTTGGAAAATTTTGGCCACTTCATTGCGAAGCGAACAATCTCGAGTGTAGTGATCATCACCACAAATGATACATGGGAATTTCAGTTTCCATTGTGGTTTCTTTTCAGTAGCAGGTGTTTTGATTTTTGGGTTGTTCATTATTATTTTTTGATTTATTCTTTGTCTTCTTCTTACCTCTAGATTGTTGTGAAGGGGAAGATTGAACTGCATTCACCTCAGAGCTCGGAGTTTGGGGGGAGGTAGAGGAGGGTGTAGTTGATTTGGAAAAAGATGGAGTTTTGACGGAACCGATAATACCATCCGCATGAGATGAGGATGATGGCTTAGAAGGATCGGTATTAGCTTGAGTAGCATTCAGAAGAAAATCATACAAAGTACCAGATTGGGAATAAACCAAATCTAAATACTGAGCCCGAGTAATGGCTTGTTCCTCTATGACCACACCACCCATAGTGACATCGCCTTCTAGTATTTTTGATGTGTAACAATGCCTTCTAGTTTCTCAACAAGCTTTGTGCTTGCAGACATCTTGTACTTCAGGCTATGAAAAATGACCAAAAATGAAAATGCTTAAAATCAAAATTTGACCTTACCAGGAGGTGCGCTTGGCTGAGGCGAGTAGCCTGGTATACTTGGATTTGAGAAAATCCATTTTTTACCCCTTCAAATCTGATCTGTGGATTTTTGGACTGGTGCTTCTGGTACTTTTGGTACTCTGGTACTTCTGGTACTTCCAGTACTGGTTTTTTGGTACTTCTGGTACTTTTGTGAAACTAGGGTTTCATTTTCCGGGAGATACAACCACTGAAAAGGTGCACTCTAAGTGCCAAAATGATCCTTGGGGGAGGGCACAACTTTCTAGGTATCTTTGGAGCTAAAAAGATTCACTTTTGAAAAACCCTAATTTGCAGGTACTACAATAGTGATGTTTTTCTCTTGCGAAATATGTTTCCTTCAGGTTGGCTTTGATTCCATGTTAATATTTATGCCATTATTATAGTTCTTTGTATTTCAATATATAAGAGTAACATAAGAACAAGATCACTGAGAAATACACATTCATAAGAGACACAACATTTATCCTGGGAAACCCTCTAGGGGAAGAAAACCTAGCAAAAACTTCCTTATCATAAATTTCCAATACAATGTCAAGAGATAACTCAAACCAATACAGATAGTCCTCTCCAAAAGATGCGCCACTCTTCTCCCTCTCTCCAACTGGTAAGTTGCAGCTTGCCTCTTAAGAATGAGCAAGTTAGTTGTGTGATAAAGTGAGGCGCTAGCCTCTCTATATATACAAGACTAGCACATGTGAAGGGTCTTCACTGGCAGGGCTGACCTCTCACTCTGGGTGGGTAAACCCACCTTTATTATATTTTTGGGTTTCAAGAATAACTGTTGGGGCCGACTTCTTATTCTTCCTATTACAATTGTCTGTTGACCAATCCGCAAAAGGGGATTTGGTCCTAATACAATTACCGACAAGATTAATCCACAATGGGGATTAATCCTATGAATAAAATAATAATAAGAAGAAGAATACTCTTTGCAGTTACATTATTTTAACAATTCAACCATCGAAACTTTCTTCATTGACTGATTTTCTTTCCTTGGGATTCGAAGGAGGCCTGCCATCCTTATCAAGGGAGATTTGGGGTTATTTGATACATGAACCCTCTCTTATAGTTTTCACATTATTCCTCTAGTGATATCATGGCCAGTACTTTCAAGGCTTTACCCCCACAGTCATTTATTGGCAACTCAAACAATAATACATTTACATTTTCCTCATGCATTAGCATGGTAATTCCTACTTTATGATTAATTACAAATTGGTGGAAATAGGGTGTTACAATTCCCTCCCCCTTAAAGGAACACCATCCTCGGTGTTCTTTCTCAAAAACATCTATCATGCCTTTCTCATTCAGCCACTTCAGAAGTCTTGACCTTCATCCCCGGTGAGGTCCTTTTTCGGGATCTGAGTCTTCGTCATATGCCTTCAATAATTCTTGGACACAAGCATATTAACCACAATTTTGTGCGGAAACATCTTACTATTGTTCAAAATTCAAAAAGGAAAATTTCATATTCTAGCACAGTACTTATCTGTGCAGTTTTTGGATCTGTATCCACATGGTAGTTTTGTTATCCATGCTCATCGCTTTCCTTGATGTGCCCATTGGGTTCAAGATTCCAATTAAATAATTCACAAGAGCTATCTGTTGATACTGAGAGGGGGGTGAATAAGTATCAAGTACAATTTTAAAAACCTTTTCCAACTTATACTTAAACCATTCAATTATATCCAATGAGAAATGAATAATAGTATAAGAGTTACACCAATACACCACAATACACCATGCACAATATATATGAGAAATAATCAATAGTTTTTGTTCAAGGGAAGTAATGACTTCCAAAGGTAGCTACAGCTTCCAAAATGTAAATGGAGGGTTAAACCTCCAAGAGGAATATACAATCCTCCAATATAAAGAGATATCTGAACTCTCTATCCTTGCCCCTTCCTTCCACCCAAGAATATATGAGAGATAATAAAACTTTATTCAATTCTGCTCTGTTCAGAAGACCCAACTTGTACAGCATGCCCCGCGCTCAATATTTAAAATCTGATTCTAAATATTGTAAACAATAAACTACAGTCCGTACTCTTTCCAATGGAAGTGTTCCCACTGCATTTGGAGTCTGTATGAAAAAGTTATGACTGTTTTACCCGGAACACCTGTTTTTTGACTAGTTTTAGGACTGGTCACAAACCCTATATTCCACAGAGTATATCTCCATAATTATAGCGAATAAAGAGATGAAATTTTTACCAGAGGTACCTTGATATGT
>JASDQU010100174.1:107035-120709 GCA_032191745.1 Picea mariana
GTGGGTCTTACTTTGCGACTATTGCAGTTCTTTTTGTCATTTGCCGAAGACCTCTGAACTTGGTAGGGCCATCAATGCCTACATCATCATCGTTGCTTATTACAGTGATCATTGCCTATTATTCAGAGTATGTTCCGTTGCAGAAATTGTCTTCTGCCTTTATCATTTACCGCCCCTGAGGGCGCTGCAGTTGTCTACACCAACACTTCTGTCATCTTTTTTCAGAGTTACATCACACGAGCATGGGGCATGCCCGCCTCGTCTGTACACAGTTGTATATTTTTTTCATGCACGTCTCTCAGAAGGTCGAGATACCGGTTCCTTTTTCCTCCAATGGATCGCTCCGAAGGGTCCCACTATTGCTTTCCCTTACAACAACATTCTCAGTAGAAGAAACATTGATGGATTTCGGCTATACGTATGCTCCTAGCCTCATCCATCAGGGGGCATCTGTTATCACTGAAATTTCGTCTGCACATGGCGACAAGAACTCCACATCATCAAAACAGCAATGAAGTCATTCATGGCACTGAATTAAGTTCACAGCATTCCAGAAGGGTTAAAAACTATACAAAGTAACCAAAAATTGAAGGGCGTGTTACAGCAGTAGGGTGCGCGCACGTATGCGTAGGACAAAAACATGTTATGCGCGCATGCGCGCCCAACGCGCGACTGTCCACACAAAAAGCCGCGCATCTGCTAATACGGTGCATTAATTGCTTAAGTCGGCCTCCCGACCGCCTATGGACCGGCCCCCAAGATGATTTGACTCTCGAATCAGGGTCGGCTCTGCAAATTCTGTGAATTAATGACTTAAGTGAACCCTAAACAGGTCCGTGTTTACACTGTAAGATGGTTACGTGACCGCCTTGAAAAATGCTATAAATAACCATGAAGACTCACCGTTTTAGCAGAGAATTCGAAGCAAAGTTACGCTGTCCAGATGATTCAGAGCTCAGTCTTTGACAAGCTATCCATCAGCGGCCTAACCCAGAGTTCTTTCACCACTCAGTCCAGTTCTATTAATTTTGTAAGGAAAGCATTGTGTTGAGGGCCCCGAAGGAACTNAAATAACCATGAAGGCTCACCGTTTTAGCAGAGAATTCGAAGCAAAGTTATGCTGTCCAGATGATTCAGAGCTCAGTCTTTGACAAGCTATCCATCAGCGGCCTAACCCAGAGTTCTTTCACCACTCAGTCCAGTTCTATTAATTTTGTAAGGAAATCATTGTGTTGAGGGCCCCGAAGGAACTTCCGCTGGAGGGAGAGGGAACCCCTGTCTCTGTCTTCAGCATGTGCTTTGGTTTCACTAATATACCAAGCCTTGAAACCATTTGATGACCCCCATGTCTCATGTTTGATGTTTTTGTTTATTTTCAAATTGTTATTTGCTTTCAGTTGATTAGATAGATCGTAGTTTGTTTTGTTTTGCTTTAACCATGCTGCCACAGATGTTCTGCCCTGATGAACCCAACAGGGCATGCAGAGCGGTCTCCATTTTGCTCACCTAGTGATCATTTGAACGTGAACACAAGGCAAGCCTCCCTCCATGAAATAAAGCGCCCTAGATCAAGTCTCCTCGTGAATCTAACCTCATCTCCATCCTCCAAGAGCTCCTTTCTCAACAAGCAAATGAACAAGTGAAGAATGCGCCCTCCTTCACCCTTTGTGCCCCTCTTTGACATCTAAAAGGAAACCTAGACAATCAACGGTGGAGATCATCTCATCTCCCATCTCATCGATGGTTGAGATCTCCCCATGAAAATCTAAATCACAAACCCACTTTGGGTTAAGTTTCCTAAGTCAACTTTATGTCTCTAATTCACCCCTTTGTGAATTAATAGTCATTTTAGGCCAAAATGACTAAATTTCACTTTTAGACAAAGTCAAAGTGAAATTAGACAAAAGTACAAGGTACAAAGTGTAATGTCCTTCCCTCATGTGCTAAGGAGGTCATAAGAACATGGAGAACACCTCCCAAGGTACAAAACTCAACAATTAAAAATGGGAGTCTTTGCATGATAAGGACTTAGGATCATCTTTTTGTCTTGCAACATTTTGTAGGTTCAAAGTGTTTGAACAAATTTGTTCTTTTGGAGCATGAGGCTTTATTGTCTGAGGAATTCTCATAGAAAGAGGCTTTTGGGTTTATGATAGTGACCTTTCTAAATTAGTTATTTCTTCAAAGCTACCGAGATACTTAGAGGGTTCATGTTGTTTTGAAAAAATTAAGGCATCTTTTATAGTTGAGAACCCATTCTTCCAAGTACCATCCCCTTCAGGGGGAATGGTTAACTTAATCTCATTGTTTACCTCTAGTATCTCTGGGAAATGATGTTCTTCTTCAACCTCTTCCTCATTGAACCATAGGACATCATCTTGGTCCTAGGGAATGGGATCACAACATTTGAGATTTTCTTCAATCTAGCAAGCATCATCTTGTGCTTCCTTGAGGTTTGTAGGGAATCGGTTCCTAAGGATGAATTGGAAGTTTCCTTCGAAAGAATTTAAGTATTGTCCAATAATATCACTCTCTCGTAGAAATTCATAATCAAATCGACTAAGTAAGGTATTAAACTTGTCATTAAATTCCCTAACAGTTTCATGGTTTTGTTTGCAGATGTTGAGATATTGGGAATAAAGGGATTCCATTGTTGGACACACCTACCACACTTAGAGGGTGGGGGGGGGGGTGAATGAGTGTGGGGATATTTTTCCCAGAACTTCCCTCTTACACAAAAAATCCTTAGTTAACATTCAATATTTTCTCATTACTCATTGTTGTCATTTATAATCAGTTAGATGTGAATACATATCAGCAACATATCATCAACAAATCATCTCCACAAGGAACACAAAGAACACAAGATATATGTACAATTTTTCTTTTTATTATGGACTTCAATCCGGGGGTTTTTTAGCAACAACTGAATAGAGTACAACTCTACAAGAGCACCAGCTCTATATGCAAGACTCAACTTACATTCTCAGCACCAACTGAGATGAGACAACAATCCTCAATAGATATCAATTTGTCAACATAAACAAGTGCATCAACCATGCACCAACCTGTGCCAAACAACCTGTAATCAACTTGTACCATAAAAAAGTGCATCCAAACATGTACCAAGTATATACCAATCATGTGTCAAATACTCATCAACAATGACTCATCAATATGTACCAACATCATCAACTATACACCTCATGTATGTGCCAACTCATCAACTGCTTGTCTCAACCATGACTAGTTTTGGATTAGTCAACAACCCCAACTTGAAATAATCATAAATTTGTACCTGTAATGAATAAATATATGAAATGGATATACAATTTTCTTCAGTTTTTTTAATGCAATTTATCCAGGTGGCACTACTTGGAACCTCTCATAAAAGGCGTTATAGCAAAAATGGCATACCTTGTTGAATTCTAGCTTATTCTAGTGAGCGACCTTGTAGAGCGTCGCCTGCACAAAATATTCATTGAATTGATATGAAACTGTTACAAAACATACTAAATACTATACCCTAACCAACACATTTTGTCTCACTTAATTTGTATTTGTTATGAAGAAGTTATGACATTTTTACCCGAAACACCTGTTTTTGACTAGTTTCAGGACTAGCCACAAACCCTATTTTCCACGGAGTGTAACTCCCAAAATACAACGACCCACAAGAAGAATTTTTTACCACGGATACTTGGGTATGTTTTATAAATGGAATAGCAATTTCATGGTCTGAATCATTATAGAAAAAAATTTATAGCGAAAATGGTGAGATGACCTGTAAATAACATACCTTAGAAAGAATCATCAAAAGAATTTATCCTCCCTTCAATTCCGGCCTTCTTTTCTTCACCTTCCTTCTGAAATTTGGATTAGATATCCTTGGTTACCTCAGTCACCTATAGATATTCAATATGCTCAAGTTTTCCACACCAAAAATGCTCAAGAAGATCTCACAAGAAGCTCTCCATCAATACTCCAAAAGATATTCTCTCAAGAAGCGCTTCATTGATCCACAAAAAGGATGATCTACAAGAGACCATTGCTATCTTATTTATACTTTCATCCTCTAGGTCACTTAACCTATTTTTAGGTCACTTAACCCATTTATAGGTCACTTAACCTATTTTCCTTATTTTAGGGTTAACCACTTTCCATAAATAGAAAGTTCTCCAATACTTTATCATTTTGATTTTGTCACCTTACTTGATCATTTCTTGATTTTGTCACTTCTCTTGATTATTTAAATAATCCACCTTGACTTTGTCACCTTAATTTATCATTTAAATAATGATTCATTTTCTTTAGGTCACTTAACCCATTTCTAGGTCACTTAACCTATTTTCTTTATTTTTAGGGTTAACCACTTTTCATAAATATTCCTTCTTGATTTTGTCACCTTACTTTATCATTTCTTGATTTTGTCACTTCTCTTTATTATTTAAATAATCCACCTTGACTTTGTCACTTTACTTTATCATTTAAATAATGATTTCTTCTTTTAGGTCACTTTGACTTCTTTGACCTTGGGGGCTTTCTGCCTTCATGTGGGGTCCTTCATCTTCATAAGGCCATAACTCTCAAACCATGAGGAGTTATGTGACATTCCACATACCATCGAAAATAGCATGACGAGCACTATCCATCTATAATAGTTTCACCAACAATTTCCTTGATCTTCATCTCATTATTCCACATACAAGCATGGGTCCTCCAACCATTCTTCTAGGATAACTCAATCCATAAAGCATCTTCCCATGAGGGATTTCACCATAAGGGAACCACTTTGGAGTTCATCCATTTGTGCACCTTATCAATCATGATAAGAAAATAATGAGAGCAAGGGTCCTCCAACCATTCTTCTAGGATAACTCAATCTGCAAAGCATCTTCTCGTGAGGGCTTTCACCATAAGGGGACCACTTTGGAGTTCATCCATTTGTGCACCTTATCAATCATGATAAGACAATAATGAGTCATCTATACATTTTTCCAACAATGCATCATATACCAATGAAACCACAATGATTCATCTTCATCATGTATCAATGACAACACATTGATCCATCTTCATCATATCAATGACAACTCATTGATCCATCTTCATCTATGCATTCTCATCAAGGAAAATACATATTATATTACATCAATCATTAATGAATCAATCCTTTGACATCAATCAATCACTTGACATCAATCAATCACTTGACATCAATCAATGACATAAATCAATCAAACCATTGGCATCAATGACAACATGATCCAACAACCATATCTTCCATCACACCCCGTCTTTGCAGGAAAACTTATTCTAAATCTTCACAGGTTGTAAGGCTTTTGCTTGGGAGTTTAGTGCTCCATTTTCTAGCAATTCCAGTAGGTGAGGCAAATAAAAGTCTCATGAATGTGTCAAGATGTTCTTTCCCAGACTGATGAAAGTCATAGCTCTCACAAAATTTGGTCCAATGTGTGTTACCAGAAGCCCCAAACTCTCTGGAAAACTTGGGTATCCATGAATCGACATTTTTAGGGAGATCATGTAATCCTCCTTGGATATTGGTTAAGTCTAAAGGGTTGAAGAGTTCTTCAAGAGACCATTTAGGAGCATCCATGGGGACAATAGGAACTACAGGACGAGAGAGTGTGTACTGACGTCCGCTATGGGTCGTCATCAGTGGAGTCGCTAGACAATCTCCTTGATATTATCAAAGGGATGAGGGGATCATCCTTAGTGGATTCGCCAAGTAAGCTTTGTGAAATGAAGGCTTTGGATAAAGGCTTACTGAAAAGTGTCGTTCGAGGAAAATTGACTCGATGTTCCTTGGTAGCGGTGCCAAAATGTTATAGCACAATTTGTACTTGTCCCAAAAGCCCAAGGCAAGTGGGTACATAATTGGCATAACTGGGAATAACCTATCACTGTCACCTTAATAGGAGATCCCTTTTTATTTAGGAGTATGTTTAAGCTACCCCAGGGGAGACATCCCCGGTGACCTGGGGGGTTTGAGAAGGCTAAGGAAAATAGTCACAAGGAAATCCTTCCCCTCCCATAGATCACTCTAATCATAGGTTTCTTTTATGTCTTAAGGATGAAGAAAATAAATGATATTGTGTACCTGCCCAGAACAAGACAACAAGGCGAACGGGGCACTTTCCAGGTACCAGATGATTGTTAGTACTTCATAAGACAATAAACCTTTGTAAAATAACCTAGCTGATTATGAATTTGCAGCAATGCATCAATTTATAACAGAAACTAATATCTTATAATAGCCACAAGATTCAAGCCTTGAAATTGCTTGAAAAAGACAATAAAAAGTGACTTTAGCTAGGCATTTTGATAGTAAATTGTCACAAGAAAAATTGGCAATAGTAGACTAGCTTTTAATGTCACTTTTGCAGGGATTTTGCTATAGTTATATGGATGTAGATATATTTTGCAATAGTAGCAAGTTTAGTTGGCCAAAAGTGCAAGAAAACTAGACACAAAACTAGCACTTGCCTAGTAGATTCACTTGCAATTATCACAATTGAATTTTGATTGGTTCTAGTGTGAGTTATGTAGGTAAATGTGCCAAATTAGTGTATGTTTAGATGGTTGTAGCAATGTGTTTCTACAGCAGCAAGTTAGCTTGGGAGTTAGTCTAATTTAGGGTTACAAACAATTAGTAAAGAGTTCAAGGATGAGAATATAAATGCTTGTTTTCTCAATCACCACTTGTAAGAGGTAGTCTAGTGTGTTTCTAGGGTAAATGGAGTCACTAATGACAACAACAAATTCTTAAAGGAAAGATTACAAATGATAAAAGTATGTTAAGGGATGGAAAGGACAAGAGAGGTGTTGGTATCCCAAGGACTCAAAAAATCCTTTTACAAGAGAAAGTTGCTAGAAAGTAACAAGGGTTAGGCCCTAGCGATTTTCTCTTTCCTTGAACAAAATGTAACAAATTATGCAATTGGAAATGGAAGTAGAGTTACTAGAGTGCTACAATGGTAGGGCTCTAGTATATAATTCAAATTAGGTGTCTTTCAAGAGATTTTAACATATGGAAGATTATAGGGAAAAAGATGATAACACATGTCATTCCCCTAGGGTTTCAAGTTAGCAATTTCATAATATTGGACATGAAACAAGTTAAAAATAACCATATAATTCATTCACAATAAAGAAATGAAGAATTTCCACTTACTTCACCAAGAATAATCTAGAAAATCACCCTAGTTGAAGATCCTTCACAAGAAAATAGCCAAAATGCACAAAAAATGGCCTCCTTCAAGAAGCGCGCACCACTAGTTTCAACCAATAACACTTAAGGGAGGCCGAATTTCAGACCTCTTCTTGAGTGATGAATCAATGACGAAAACATACAAGAGATATATCTCTTATTTATACAATGAAAATGACCTTTAATTGTCTTTTAGGTAAAAAAAGGCCGACATGGCCAGTTTACATCAAAAATCCAATTTTACATAAAATTAACAATTTAAAACCCTAGTTTGTCTTTAGTGATGATGTCATGCGCCTCTTAGGGTGACCTTAAGCCCCATCATGAAACGCTAGACCTCAAAAGTGGAATGTTAGGCCTCAAAAGGCCTCAGGAGCTCCCACACATACCAACCAAGTCGTCATCATGCCAAAACCCTAACTGGATGACATCAAGGCTCAATATGATGACATCAGGGGCCTTCAAGGGCCAATGTCATGGTGGAAGGGCAAGACCCCCCGGGGTCTATGATTATCATAGTGTCTCCGAGGAAACATTCTTCTTCTTTCCTAGAACCATCCTCTGGTGTCGTTCTACCCCTGGCTGGGGTCACAACATCCATCTGGTGGGATGTTAGCCCCATGGAGGTCCGAGCTAATCATCTCCTCATTTGTACCTATCCACCAGGCATGGTCCTGTAGCAACAACAAGTATGCCCTCCATGGGATCATAAGTCATATGGATCATAGCAATGTCAATCACATCCAATAATCAAATTACCTAAACATGTGCATCAAACCCCCCTTTACCCATATAAATTCTCAAAGACGTTATGTAGTTTAACAAGCCAGGTTTGGAGAGGGTCTCAGGATGTCCTATTGAGCTAATCCTCCTCAAGTTTGGGGTATCTCCCAGGTGAAGACCAATCTAGTTCATGTAAGTGTATGAAATGGAAAAGGGAATGTTTGGGCAAGGGGTGCAGTGATAATAGGGAAATGTAGGTCTTACTTGTTGATGTAGGAGCATCTCTCCACGTTAGCCAGCCAGCCGTGTCAGCGCATGCACTCAAGACTGAAGAGAGGTGCAACCCTCGTCTTCAATTTTGAATTTGAATGTAATTTAATGTTTTAGGTTGTTGAGTTGTGAAGTCATGCCTTTGTGCAGGCATTAGAGTAGGTAGGCCTTTAATGCTTGTAAGACTGAGATCTAGATCCGATTTGTGGACTAGATAGCCCATTCAATGCTATTGAATAGGGTAGGTAGATTGGAGGGAAGAGCTCTAAGAGCCCCCTCTTGTAAAAGATCAATTTCGGTCTCATTTTGTAAGGAGAGTTGTAAGAGAAGAGAAGGAGCTGATACTTTGATATAGTTCATGCTCAGGAACACCTTGTAAAAATAGGCATTTGCCATTTAATACAAACAACAGTTTTTCCTACATATTTCCTATGTTGAATGAATGTCTGTGTGTGTTCAATTTATGCTGTAGATGTATGTTGGACATTTGCAAGGATTTGTTTGATTTTTAGGCTTGAGAGGTTCTTTGTGGTTTCATGCCAAGAGGGTGTGACATAGTACTATGGTCTCTAAATACTAGTGCATAGATGCACTTCTGAACTCTGCGGATTCAGACAAAGACGAGCCAGGTGGGAACAGTAGCTGAAATCAATAATTCAGAGGAAGACCTTTGAGGTTTTTGAACACCTCAGGAGGAAAGGCTGTGGAGAACAAAGTTGTAGACAGAATCTTTGAGGAGTTCTGTAAAGCTCTGCCAGGTGGGCATTGAGCTAGTGCAAGGAGTTTACAAGAGAAGAACTCTGTTGTGAGTTCTTAAGAAGTCGGAATCATCTGAGGATTCTTGAAAACTTTGCCAGGTAAGCATTGAGCCAGTGCAAGGAGTGCACAAAGGAATAACTCTGCTGGGAGTTCGTAAGAAGCAAGAATCACTGAGGATTATTGAGACTATGCCAGGAGGGCATTGAGTAATTGCCAAAGTGCATAGGAGGAACTCTTTGAGTTCTGGAAATTGAAGAAGAATCCACTAAAGGATCTTCACAGGGTTGTTGAACACCCTGAGCACTCAACAAGAGGTTGCTTGAGTGGAGGATAGCTAGGAGGGCATCCAAATTCTCCCTCTACATGAGAAGGGAAAAAAGGATAAAACCCCTTAGGGGTATGAGTATTTGAGAAGCTCAAAAGAGATATCACTTTTGTGTACAAGGACTCTGCAGAGGTGCAGAAGTCATAGAATCCCTTGAGGATTCGAAGGATAATCTTAGGAGGAGTAGTGCTTTCAGCGCATGAAGCCATAGCTACAAGAAGTGCAGAAGTGAAAGGACTCTTTGGGAGAGTTCAGAGTCTTTAAAGCTCAGGAGGAGTAGTGTCTTTGAGAATGCAGGAGAGACTCAAGGTGAAGAGCTCACAGGGAAGATGAACAAAGGTCGAGGCCTTTAAGAATTTGAAATTCTTCCAAGTCTAGGAAGAAAGTGCCAAAGATCGGGAGGAGCAACAACTACCGTCAGATCAGCCAAGAGAATCTGGACCGTGGATTCCTGTCCAGACAGTGTAGGAAAGGTGAAATGGAAAGATAGGTCTGAGCCGTCAGATCTTGGTCTAAGTAGCCGACAGCCATTGGATCTGTCGAGAGTTGCACGAAGTTTAAACCTCACGCGAAGAGTATCAGAAGTGAAAGTCCCAAGAAGGAGTTCGTATCGGGATATCGACGTTCAGGAGTTCGGGGGTCCGGAGGACGAGAATCCAGACACTTGACATCAGAAATCGTGAAATTGCGAAAGAATCTAAGCCGTCCATCTGTGAGAGGACGCGTGTCACGAAATCATCCATTTCAGAGATTCAAGCACCGGGACTCATAGAGGTGAGGATCTTGACTTCACGAGTAGTGAAGTCCTAAGAAAATATGAGCCATCTGATTGGAAGGACACGTGTCACCAGATCCTCTCTATTGGGGATTCGGACATCGGAGGTCAGAAAGAAAAGTCCTTCGACTTTGCGAGTGGTGAAGTCGCGAAGAGATCAATACCATCCATTGGAGGAGGACAGGTGGTAGAGATCAAGGGATCTCGCGAACTCAGTGGTTCGCAAGGTGAGAGCCCAAAGATTGGGTGCTCCAAGTCACGAAGTTGTGAATAGCGAAAAGCGTCAAGGAAGGAGTCAACCCGACGTTGACTTATCACGTCTCGGAAGATCTCCACAAGAGGGCACGAGAGTTCGACCCATGAACTCAGGAAGGTGCGAGTTGTGAGAGGCACTGGTATTTAAGCCCTAGCCTACAGTTACGTGTGGAGGGCACTGGCAAGGAAAGGAGTCAACACTCCATTGATTTCTCGCGTCTTGAGGATTCGTGAGATAAGAGCATGGGATTTCAACATTGAAACTCATGAAGTGGCAAGTAGCGAGAGGTGCTAGCGCTTAGCCTAGCTGGTGGTCACGCTCATAAGGTGCTGACAGAAGGTAGCTATACCCATTTTCACGATCTCGGGTATCGTAAGATTGAGAAGGAGGAGTCGAGAGCTTTGACTCGTGAACTCGCGAGATCGCGATATTTTGACAAGTGCCTTTGGAATTGAGCCTTAGTGTTAGCGTCGTGGTCGCTTGGAGAAGGTGGAGTTCACGCCTAGTGTTGTTCGCATAGGGGAGCTTCCCGAAGGACCTGTGGATCGATTTGAAGGAGATTCTAGCAGGGCATCGAAAGAGCTGCTTCGGCTCATGAAATAAATTGAACGATCCTTAAGACCGAGAGGTCGCGCAGAGACTCTATCGAGGCAGAGGTGGCGTCTGCATCAGTTATGGTACCAAATCCTTAACTCTGTCTGTAGATTTCAGGCAGAGAAGTAGAAGGCAAAAGAAGACAAAGTGTTGGGGACTCTGTGGTGATTGCTTGCAGGTGAGCAGCAGGTTTACTAGGAGAGTAGACAGAGACAACGATATGGCTACTGAAGGTCATAGATATGATGGAAGGAAAAACCCAGAGCTGATGAGAAGATTTGAAATAGATGAAGAGCTCACTGATATAAGGGTGGAGATAGAAAAGCTTGCATTGCGGATGCAACAAAACGCCAAGTCAAGATGGGTATATGAATGGCCCATCAAGACGAAAGCAAAATGGCCAGTCAAGAAGTTGATGGCTAGAAGACAGTGTAGGCTGTTAAGAAGGTGGTTGAGGCATGTTGAAAACATCAATAGACCAGAAGAGAGGGTTCAGATATGTGAGCCAGAGACTAGGAGAAATATCAGCGATGTTGAAGATGAAATGGGATCGGATGAAGATCTCAAGCACTATTGTCACATAGCCACTACCTAAATTGGATTTTTCTGGTCTTCTGCCAAATCAGAACCCCTAAATATCCAAGGAGGACCAGCATAAGCTGGCTCTTTCTCTCTCCCCGCTCCCATATGGTTGCGGGTCATGATCACAGTCCGAATAAACGCAGTACCTTTTTCATATTTCACGCCTTGGCGCTAATGTCCCCGTTGAGCGATTAAGTGGAATACAGGTGGCAGAGAGGGAAACATGACACAGTATTTGACATGACAAGAGGGGGCCCCACTTCACACGCCACACCTCCCCCCCCATTAAAGGTAGAATGGCAAGGGGGGTCCGGAATCCACCTAAGCGCCATTGATCATGATGAATTAATCTCAACCGTTCGAGAGTTGCNCCCCCCCCCCCCCCCACATTAAAGGCAGAATAGAAAGGGGGCTCCAGAATGCATTCTCAACCATAGATCTGGGCAGGTGGACTCTGGCCATCCAGATCTGCTCGCTACTTACCCTAATGCGCATTTGCGCCCCAGCATAAAGCTGGCATCTCTTCCTGACATCTGACGGTCATCCCAGACCCAGGATCCTTCAAGAGGATCCTGACCATTCATCGGAGCCTAACCACATGCTAACATCTCGAGGTTTATAAGTCTGGTCTTTGGGGTTTGAGAGCACAGGGTAACTTGCCCTTCGGTATCCCGAAGGCTGAAACGCCGAAGAGCTTAACGAGACTCAATCGGTGATTAGCCCTTCAGATTAAGCATTGGTCAATATGACCTCTTCCCATATGACCACACTCTCTCTTCTGTCAGGATGTATCAAGGTGAGAGCCCGACCTCTTGTCATCGGGGCTCCCAAATGCCTGATTTCCCAAAAACGGGCAATCTTTCGACACGTATCCTCCTTAAATCGGACGGTCCACAACTACTCCGGGGTTTCCACCCAGGAAAGTCCCGATCCCTTGTCTCCAGGACACACGATATCGCGATTCCCGATTTCCCGAAATGGGAGATCTCATGACGCGTGGCCTCCGTCAATCGAATGGCTCAGATCTATCCTGGGGTTTTCACCATGGAAAATCCTGAACTCTTGTCAACAGGAATCCCGATTTCACGATTCTCAATTTCCTGAAATGGGTGATCTCTTGACACGTGGCCTCTGTCAATCGGATGACTCAGATCCATCCCAGGATTTCCACAATGGGAAGTCCTGATCTCTTATCAATAGGACTCCCGATTTCCCGACTCCTGGTTTCCCGAAATGGGTGGTCTCTTGACATGTGGCCTCTTTCAATCAGACGGCTTAGATCTGTTCTGGGGTTTTTCATCCCTATACACTGGGGTCCTAACCCTCGGATAACTCCTGACAGATCCAATGGTTGTCAGGTTTTTTAGCCGAGATCTGACGGCTCAGACAGCTTCCTAACTTGCACGCTCTCCCACTATTTCCTAAACGTGGAGAGATCCATGGTCTGGATACTTTCATGGACCTTGGGGATCTATGGTCCCGATCTCTTCGCTATCCATGAAGTCACAAAGAAACTAATTAGTAGGGCATTTAACACCCTACTTTCTCCTACCAATCTAATGGTCATGTGTGACCGCAGATTTCCCGATGAGATCTCGTCCGTCGTTCACCATCTATCAAAGTTAAGGCTCTTAACTTTTCAGCTTCATCTTACTGAATCTAACGGTCATGAGTGACCATAGATTTCCTAACAGGATCTCGTCCGCCATTCACCATCTATCAAAGTTAACGTACTTATCCTTCTAGCTTCTTCTTCTTATCTGACGATCATGAGTGACCACAGACCTCCCGACGGGATCTCGTCCGTCGATTCAATACCTATCAGGGATTTCTTAGGGCCTTGCGCCCTCATGTCCTCCTCCCAGGTTCTTTATGGGCCTTTTGAGAAGGGTATCTCTATGGGAAGGTTTACCCAGGGTACTATCTGAAGCAAATAAGGGTATCTCTCTCCCGAGAACCAGATGTGAAGTCTGAATTAGATCAGTACGCATGTAAATAACGATTCATGAGGACATAAGCCATACGTAGTCTTTCCATTATAAACATACAACTACCAGTACTGATCAAAACATCATACAGACATTCTTACCATGAAATCATTCACAGTTTCACATCTTATGGGCATAATCATCAGAATAAACATATATATATATATATAT
>JASDQU010100174.1:139759-175220 GCA_032191745.1 Picea mariana
AGAGAGATATTGCATATATTCAATAATATAACAAAAATGTATCAGAGATGCAACCATAAACATAGATATACAGTAATACATGATTTCTATTAATCAGAGAAATGTATAGAGACTGTAAAAATACAGAGTGAAAGACTCGCTAGAATGGTGGCATCTTATCTCTGAGAAGAGATGAGATGGCTACTCGCATTCGCAAGAAGATGATTACAATGAGGCTCTGGAGGCCCTTTTACAATAAACGGGAATGCCAAAAGTCCTAGACATCCAAAAACCTAACCCTAGGAGATGAAGCGCCAAAAGTCATGTGGGCCCCGTTTGGGTAAGTGAGTACATCAACTTCCCGGGGTCATAACTTTTGCATACGATCTCCGTTTTAGGAAGTTAAAACCTACTAAAAATAGTAAATTGCAAAAATGGCCAGAAAACTGTTTTGAGCCATTTGGAAAAGGTGGGTGGCCACCGATATCCACCTGGATCATGCACCCAACACTTTGGGATTTCACACGTTCACCTTATGCTTAGCCACAGGCACGTCCAACTCTGCAAATATCCTTTCTCATTATGTTACACAAGAGAATCATCTGGAGTTCTTCTCAACTCTCTGTAAGGAGGAGGCCATCTCTACATTCCAGCTCTATCTTTGATAGGAACCACACACCCCTCTCAGGGGCTCTCTCTCAGGTTTATGTCATGGAGAATGTCTCACTTAGCTGCAATCATCAACATCATATTAGTTACATTTCCATCTCTAATAAATGGAGCAAATTATCCCTTCTTTAAGCCAACTCAGGGCAAGGGTGCCCTCTATCCCCTTATTTACTTCTACTAGTGGTCGAGGGCTTGAGTAGAGTGATTATTGTAGCTAGGAAAGAGGGAAAACTTATTGGTATCAGGGTTGGTGGTTTAGAATATATCACCCACCTTTTGTTTGTTAATGATGTACTTTTCTTTGGCCATGGTTCTATTAGGGAGGCACATTTGTACAAAGAACTTCTAGATCTATTTTGTAAGGAAATGGGTATGGAGGTCAACCTTCTAAAATTCTCCATTAGTTTCAATTAGCTACAAGATGAAATAACATAAAGGATCAATCATCTCCTACACTTCAGATTGGTTTAGCTCAAGGATGGACTAAAATATTTTAGTTTTGTTCTAAAATCATGTGGCTATGGAATCAAGGATTGGAGATGGATACTTGGGAAAATTGAAGGGATGATACATTTCTAGTGTCATAGATGGTTGTCACGTGATGGCCATTTGACCCTAGTAAAATTAGTTTTAGAGGTGATCCTCATGTATTGGATGTTATTGGCTTAAATTCCCAAGGGGATTTTAGATAAAATTAGAAGGCCTTGTTTTGATTCCTTATGGAAAGGAAATAGGGACAAAATGGGATATCATCTGGTTCAGAGACAAATAATTTCAAGGCCCAATGATCAAGGAAGATGAGGCTTAAACTAGTTACTTCCCTTTGGGAAAGCACTCGCTACTAAGAGCCTTTCGAACCTCATCTCCAAGGATGGTTTATGGAAATGTATAATCTCACAGAAATAGATGACCCCTATGTTAATCATTGAGTGGATTCGGTCACATGTAAAATAGTACAAAATTGCTTCCAATCAAGGAAAAGCATTAGTCTTACCTTTCCCAATAATCGATGAACAACTGGTGTGGAAAGTAAGTGAAGAGACCAAGATTTGGTTTGGAGAGGATGCTATTATGGGATATGACCATAATATATTTCTAATAGAAGATTTGGTTCAACATCTTCGTGGACGTGGCTTGAACACAATAAATTAGATTGTAGATGTGAAATGGATTGATATTTGGCAACAAGGGTGGTTGTCTACTACATCCATTATATTAGACATCGATGGTGTTGTTTACTGGACTAATTTAATTTATTCCTTGAATCGTAGACATGTGTGCTTAAGAAGTGGCAACGATGGATTAATCTGAAATTGAAATAAGGAAATATTTGTTTATACTTCGAGATTAGGTTATGAGGTGGCTATGACATCCAATGAGGGGGAGGCACACTGGTGGTGGACCAATATTTGGAAACTTCAAGCTCTAAAAAAAACAAATTTATTGATGTGGTTAGCCTTGATGGATAAAATTCCTACTTGGGAATTTTTACAAAAGAAAAACAAACAAGGACTAGGTATATGCTACCTCTATAGAAATGTGGAGGAAATTGTTTCACATATTTTTACTAGGTGTCTATTCTCTCTTCAAATATGGATTGATATTTATTGATGAAGTGGTATTAATAATGTATGGAACTACTCATTTGTTGAGGAAGGACTAACAATATGGTATAACAAACCCGAACTTAACAATTTTCATGCAATCCCTTTCCTCACTTTGTGGGGCATATGGTTAGCACAAAAATCCAACCTCTTTCAAGACTCACCATTGTTAACAGTTCAAGTCTTCACATAGATGACTAGGATAACTCAACACTATATAGAAAAAGGGGGTGACTAAGAGGTCGTAGGTAATTGGCGAGATGGTTTGGCACAGGTCCTTCCCTTGGGGATTTTTCAATGACACCTTTTAGGAACATCAACTAGATTTATGTACTTGTGTTGGTAGTGGTACTAACAACAAAGAGGACCTTCTTGCATTGAGATCCTTATTGAAGATGACACTTTCAAAACACATTACAAGTCTTTAGGTTTTTTGGTGATTCATCCTTTGTTTTTAGTTGGATGAAGGGAGAACAAGTGGTTCGAGATATATCCTTCTAGGCTTTAGATAATCAACCCAAGGTAGTTTCCATAGAATTCAATCATATCTCTTTATCCTGCATTTATTGAGAGCTTAATAGGGAGGGAAATGCATTGTCAAAGATAGGGTTGTCTCAATCAATGGGAAGATTATTTACAAAAGAATACAAGTTTGAAAATATCACCAAATACTCCTTTAGTACCTAATACAATATTTATTTTTCATCTTTATGTCTTCGACTCGTAATCAGATACTACCCTTGGTTTAGGTGTTGTTCGATTAATGTAATGTTCTTCACATTAGAATATATTTGATAGGTAATAAGCGACAAGTTAAGAATATTTTTGAGATTCAATGGAGAAACATTATCTATGTTCTTTTTATAGATTATATAAGAACATTTGAGACCCCTTATTTGAATATATTTTCACCTACTATGCGGGGTACTAAAACTTGCTTATTTTGCAATGTGTAAATGCACTTGAAGAATGTACCCTTTGCTCTCCTATGAATAAAAAGTATGATTTTTTTCTAGGAAAAAAAAACAATTACAAAGATAAAAAATAGTTGTAATGATAAAGAGTACCATGCAATTACAAATGGTTATAATTCCGACAATGCGAATGAATCATATTGAAATGATGGTGTGAGTGATGTAAGATTTATCGTAAAAAACTTGGAACTATGTTAACTAATGTAATTAGTACCTTTTAGCCTAATATTTTCTATGTGACAATGTTTTATATGGTTAATAAGATCTTTAGATTTTTTATTTTTAACATTTGGTTGTGTTTAATAATTCCAATAATATTTTTATTCCTTTAGAGCGTGTCCATCTAAAAAAACAGTTAATGAAAAAAATTGTAAGTATTGATATAGAACTCCAATTATAGAAATCCGATATATTTGAATGTTATGTATTCATTAGTTTTTACCATGTTGAAATATTTTTTGAGTTAATGTTACATTGGAAATTTTGAAAAACACAATAACAACAAATTCAATTATGAAATAGTGCCATGATATTACATCATTTGGGTAAATGTTTTGAACATTGTATTTAAAGATGTTTATGATTATAAAAACACAATTCTTATGGATGATTCCAAGAAAAGTAATCTAAATGTGATTATGAAAAGAACTGTATTATTACAAAGACTTGTAATTATGAAGCTTGCAAATGATGTGAAAATAAAATAAAATCTTTGAAAAATATAAATTAAATTTTATTGAATATTTATTGAATATTTTTACCATTCTTAAAAGAGTCTTGTATTATTAGCATATGAAAGTTTCTATAATTATAAAAGCATTTGATATTTTCAATATTAAGGTGTTTGATATACTATATGTTTAATAGAAATTATTGAATAAAAACATGAGGAGAATTTGAAAAGTATTTATTTTCATATGATGGATGTCTTGAAATCCAACAATTATGTATCTTATGCATTTGTTATTTTCAATGTGTGGTTGAGTATACAACTATGAAAAATGATTAATAATGAAACAAATAGTAATTATGGATTATATATTTGCATATTCTAAACCTAATTTCACATTTTTAAAATTTGATTTTTGTTCTTTCTAAATTTAATTTTGGAATTTTGGAATCCAGTATTGACATATTTGGAATCATATTTTACACTTTGGAAACTCTAATTTCACATACTAGAAATATTGATTTTAACTATTTTATAGGGACTTCAACTAAAACTAGTCCAACTTTAATTAAATGACCATTTTATTAATATAATTATTTCTTTTATTTTCATATTTGTTATCAAATTCAAAATTTCACAATTAATCAAATTTTTATTATACATCTTAAAACCATTAAAACTCATCAAAATTACAAACATGTGCTTTCTCTAAAAATATGTTATTCCTATTGTGAAATAATTGTATCCTACAATATGTTCAATTATTATTATAATGTATGACTTATTTTTTATTAGATTGTTATAATAATGGATTTTTTTATATAACATGGTATTGTACAAGTTTAAAATGGAATCCACTTTTAAACCTAGTTTAAATTAGATTTCTTATGAAAAGAAATCTATCCACTTTAAACACATCTTCATTATACAATTAGCCATACCTTATCTATTTATATATTTTCTTCAATATTCTTCATCTTAATCAACATTTTATAAGACAATAACTATGATACAAATTAATGATGGTATATGTGTGAGGATTCTCCATATTATGTTGATTCACTTCTATGTCTTCCATTATTCTGTTTCTTAGCTTGTTTTATTATTTGTAGTTTGTAAGCTTTATAGAATATGATTGTTTAATTAATAAATTTTTAAAGTTATAAATATTTAGTTACTATGAACCCTTAATTAATTTAACTAGCTATAAAATTTACATTTCCTACTTGACAATGAGTATGTAAAAATAGTACATCAATATTTAAAGTAAGAACATTAATAAAAAAAATTGTGAAATATTATAATTGGAAATACTATTTTACATCTTGAATTCATAACATTATAACCTTTTTGTTAGAGGTTTCATGTTCAAAGAGCATTAGATCTTTGATTTAATATAATCTCATTGTAAAGTAAGTTAAGATAGATTCATTATAATACCAGGTTTATTAAGCATTTAGAGTGATCAAAAGAAATTAAAATGTACATGTTTGACTAGTTAAAATATCTTGAATTAAAATAAATATACATTGTTGTGTGTATTTGTATGTAATGCTTAGTATTCTTTTCTTAGATTTTATTTTATTTTAATTATATTTTGATTTATATACATAAATGTTATCCATCTCATTTATTTATTAAATTGAAATCATATAAAAAATATAAAAAATTAAGTAGAACATTTTTTATTTAAAATCTCAAAAATTAATGTTAAAAAACTTAATTTATAAAATAAAAATGTATAACATCTATAAATTTAATAATTTTCAACCACTTGATACAATAATTTAATAATTATTTTTTATAATTTTTTAACGAGGTGATACACTAATTTAATCTAAAATATATGTATCAATTCAATAAGGTATAAATAGAAAAGGTTCAGAAACACTAGTAACAATTCAAAAAATTATAAATGTAACTTAGGATATAATTTTTAAAGGTGGTCGATGTTTTAATGTGAGGGGGTCCCTTGTCCCACAAACAAGGGGGTCTCATATACCAATTTGGTGTCTGGCTTGGCTGTGATCTTAAAAATGGATTATTATTATTATTATTAACCATAACTAAGACTAGGACCAACAACATTCAATAAAAGATTTAACAACGCAATTTGGCAAAAGAATGCAATAACAACGAAAAAATAGTGAATAATATAAAGTTTGCTAATTACAATTAATGTTATAACAACTAAAAAAAATGCATGTATAAAGTAAATCTAAAAATAGCAATAAATGAAGATGTGATGTAAAAATGATCAAACATTACATTACACTGTAATATTATTAAAATTTTAAGTCATAATTGGACATATTTTATTCTTTTATATAAATATATATATTTTTATTCATTATATACTAATTTTTTTGGCATAATCAATAATATTTTTACCTTTCCATTATGTAACGAATCATTACATTTAATATAAGGTTCATGATATATTGTAAGGTAGACCTAAAACCCAATTTTTAGTTCTCTTCCATGTTATGAACATAGCGATCATTCCTCCAAATCCAAACCCGAGTCCCACACTCAACGCTGTCAATGATAAATTTTCATCCATGCAACTTAGCCACCCCACTTTGACATTACTATTCTTACCAACATTGTCTTCTCTCATTGGTCTTTTCTTTTCATTGCATGGATATAAAATACATCCCCATAAACACTTATTCTTTTGAAATGACATTGCACTGAAAGTGGAAAATTGTGTACCTGTTGGGATTGGACCACATAGGTTATTAAATGAAACGTCTGGAACCACCAACATTGATAATTTAGAGAGATCTTGAGGAATCCCTCCACTCAAATTATTTTTTTCCAAATCCAACTGCTCCAAAGTAGATATATTACTAAGTGATGCAGGTATCCTCCCTTCCAATTGGTTCCCAAATAAATTCAACAGACGCAAATTGCTCAAACATCCTATTTTTGTAGGGATTTCTCCTGTAAGATTATTGCTTGACAAGTCAATTATTGTGTTTGTTGCCAGCACATATGTCAGAGTATACTCATATCCTTTAATGACAACCATGAGAGTGCAATATAGTTCATTATTGATAAGTTCTGAAGATGCTTTGATTCGAAATCCATGTAGTCTCTCAAGATCAGTTGGTATTTTTCCACTAAATTTATTGTTTGATAAATCCAACACCTGCAACTTGGTGAGATTTGTGATTGATTGAGGAATGCCACCATGGAGATTATTATAACCAATACTTAACACTCTTAGGTATTGAAAGTTTGCAAGGTACCCATGAAGATCACCTTCTAATTGATTTTTCCTTAAATCCAACAACTGACATGAAGCATTGGCCAAAGATGGCGGCAAAGTACTTGAGAAATAGTTAGAGTGCACTGAGAAGTAACACAAAGAAAATGGAAAGTGTATGTTGCCGAGATCTCCACCAAGTGTGTTTTCTGATAGATAAAAAAATTGAAGTGAAACCATGCCATTAATACTCTCTGGAATACTCTCAGAAATATTGTTTTTAGATATATCTAAATATAATAGAGCATTGAGCTTTCCTATACTTTGAGGAATACTCCCATAAATATTGTTATTGGATATATCTAAAAAATAGAGAACACTGAAGTTTCCCGTTTCTTTAGGAATTGAACCTCTAATCTTGTTAGTACCAAGGTCAAGTTATGTAAGCTTCCTTAATTTTGTAATGGCTTCAGGGATGCTCCCCGTGAGACAATTTGAACCAATATTTAGATAAAGGAGATTACTACAATTTCCTAGAGCCAGAGAAATAATGTTCTCCAATTTGTTAAAGCTTAGATGCAAGATCTCTAGCTTTTGTAGTAACCCCAATTCCATTGGAATTCTTCCACTGATGTTGTTATGAGAAAAGTCAATGTATAAAAACTGAGTAAAATTCCCCAATTCCATTGGAATTCTTCCAGTGATCTTGTTATCAGAAATGTCAATGTGTGTTAGTGGGGTAAAATTATTGAGAGATGGAATTCTTCCACTCAAAAGGTTTGAAGCAACATCCATGTACGATAGCTGAGTACAATTGCAGAGAGCTTGAGGAATGTGACCAATTAATGAGTTGGAGGATAAGTCAAGATAAGATAAACTTGTCATCAAACCCAAAATACAAGGGATTGGACCACTGAAATGGTTCCCTCCAAGGTCCAAATAAGATAGTCTCTTCATCAAACCCCTCTCTCCCTCTATGAGACTCAAAATGTCCTTCAAAGCTTGTTGTGAGTTGTGTTGTTAAGTATGTACATATTTATAAATGTAGAAGCTCTGTGAGACATAAATGTTTGTAATGAAATAACATGGAAAAGAGGGACAAAGACTAGAAAAATCATCGTATTGAAGGGGAGACAGAGAAGCGAAGGATGCGGACGTGTTGACTTGAGGTCTTCTTGGGCAGCGGTTTTGATCCATAAGAAAAGAAAGGCGTAAGGAAGTCATGAAAAATGTCGTGGGTGAGTTGGAAAAGTAAAGAAGACGGACACTAACGCAGACTTGGAAACATCGCCGTATTGAAGGGGAGATAGAGAAGTGAAGGAAGTCATGAAAAAGTCATGGCTTTAGGTCTTCATTGAATGTAGTTTTGATCCATAAGTCCCAAGAAAGTCATGAAAAAGGCGGACTTTAACAAACACTTGAAGTATTGAACGGGAGATAGAAGTGAAAGAAGTGGGCAGTGTCAATTCACATGCATAAGCACCATGTATAAAAAACATTAGATTGAAAATAAATGTAAATCTTTGAATTGATTTGATTAGAATTGGGTTGCATCCTTGGACGATGCATCTTTCCACTATATCAAGACCTCCTCGATAGTGTGTTGGTGGAGACAACACTCTCTTTTATCAAGGACAACCTTAGCCTACGATCAAATAGAACCTTCTTCATCGAGTTAGGGAAGGCTAGTTTGAATATTGCAATTAGATCCAACCACTTTCTTTAAGTAGGAGACATAAAAGATATGATGAATTTTAGAGTGGTGGAAGGTCCAATTTGTAAGCCACTAGCCCAATACGTTTCAGGACCTTATAAGAGGCATAAAACTTTGGAACAAGCTTCTGATGGTGGTTTACTTTGAAGGAGGTCTACTCATAAGGCTGTAGACGAAGGAACACTTGATCCCCTTTTTCAAAATGGCATTTGAAATGATATTAATCAGCTTGTTGCTTCATCCAATTTTGAGTCATTATGAGATTATCTATAACACCTTGTTTCCCCCCATGATTATAGTTATGCTAAGACTTCATATAATGTGATTATGAAGCATGCAATTATGTTGATGATTAATAGAAAACATTAGAGAACTGACTGAGAAGGAAAATTCCTTGAGTAATGGTCATGATATCACAAATGGGATTGGTGAGGTGGAACTAAGAGGTTTTCAATGAAGAAAATAGGAAGCTTTCTCAACATTCCAAACTACAACTACAAACTTGAATTCATCACCTACCAATGTACTTAGATATGCATAGGGCCACGTGACCAATGATGGGTGGCAGGATTGGTGGTTGAAGCAGTTATAATTGCTGACAATTTGATGTTTGGGGGAAACAAAGAGTCAATCAGAAACTGACAAAAGGACACCCTTGGATTTCCCCTTTGATTTCAGAGCTCTAACTGGAGGGTTGCATTTGACAGAAGCCACGAGAATCCCTAGGATTGGATGGAAGAAGAGACCAAAGGTGGAAAAACATCATGAGAGGAGTGTGGAGAGACCAAGAGACACAGGAGAAGAGAATATTTTGATTTCATGCGTGGGAAATAAGAAAATGCGCTCAGAAGAATTACAACGGCCTATTCTCCATGTGTCTTTGTATATGGGATCAGAAGAAGCTATCAATTTGGAAGTGATGCGACTGACATTGGCTCTTAAACTCTAGTTGAATTTGTTGGTAGGTGATCCACTATTAGACTATCTGCTGATGGGGTTGGTGCAGGTGAAACCTGATCAAATTCAATCTGGGATGGGGTATGCTACTGGGTCATTATATAGGTAGGTAGAGTGTTTGTATGGTAAATAAACTACCTTATCTAGGATTAACTGAAATTGTAACAAATGCTTTAGGTGCTGCTACTAAAATGGTCTATGAGTAAACTGAAACTGGAATTAGTTTTAGCCGATATCCAATGGATGGATTATTTCTAGGTGCTAAAATGACGATGGAAAACTTAACATGGATGGTCGAATCTTATGTGTAGAATGGTGAGATTGTAAAAACAATTGCAGATATATTTTCAACTTTTCTCTTTGTTGACCGCATACCATAGGAAAATCCAAATGTAATATTTACTTCCTGGTGTGTGGTGCAAACACACACCCACTGCTCTAGCCTAGGCATGGAGTTTGGGTACTTCGAGGCTTCTTCTGGTATAGGTATGATGGTTTCATGAACGAAGATGTCTTATTGTCTTTGAACAAAAGTATATTTCCGTGTGACTTTTTTTTTTGTTTTTTAATCATGGGTTGTTAATATAGCATGGTTGTTCATGAATATGCTGCTATTATTGCACATGGAAACAACCCCATATCTGAACTCTACCTTTCGGAATAGAATTTCTCAGGAATGCTCATTAATGTCTTCACTGAGCCCCCCACGACTAAATTAAATACTATTGATTGTGCAAATTCTATTGTATGTGATCCTAACATTGCAATACATGTTAATACAATTCCTGCAGAATGTAAAGCTTATCCGACGCTACACATACTTTACCAATGTTGTTGCGCCATCTTCCCAATTGGGTATCAATAATGCAATTAGGAAACATTTGAGTCTGTAGGGTCCTATTTGAGAAATACAACTCCACAATAGGTGACTATACGTTACTACAATCTGAGACATGCACAACATTTAATGCAGCTAAGAAAGTTGCACAACTATTATACAAATTACATTTAGAAAGGCCATACCTAACTTAAGGTATTACAAAATACAACGCTAACTTGTATAACAAAGGATTAAACCCTAAAGTGATGACAATTTCGTTCGTGTGAGGAAATATTTTTGGCGATCCGATTGCTTGACAAACATTTTGTAAATTGCTTGCCAATCTATTTTATTTTAACCCTCAACTTGTTGTTTTCCAAGTATTTCTAGTGGTTACAATTGATGCACATTACCTTCGTATTGCTTGGACAATGAATGTGTAGCACCTCCTCCACCATAAATATCCATTGTCATGCCTCCACATGAAGGAGCTAATGAAAATTTCTCCCTTCCAAAGGCCATCACTTTTGTTATGTCTTTGTCATCCCGTTGGCTTAACAAAAAAATGATTTTCTTGTCATCCACATCCACTCTGATTGAGCCGAGAATGGATTTAATGTCCTATGAATTGGGATTGTTGTTGCCACCTAGTACAACAAGCAAGTAGGCGATGACAAACCTCATCTTTGCTTCTCGCTTCATTAAATTTCTTCACTCCACTCAACAAATACAAGCACATCCAACATGCAAAGCTCATGTTCCTCTCATATAATTGTCTTAAAGATTTGTAAATTGCTTCCACAATTGCATGTACAATTTCAAAATACGACTGGGGTAAATCTTCACATAGGAACACTTCTTCATACACACAGCCAATAAATCCATGGGCAAATAGTGGTTTTGATACCAAAGGTTGGGTTTAATAACCAACAACAAATATACACAACTATTAGTTAAGCAAGGAACACCAGTAGTTTACACTCAAGAAATTCCTGAAAATTGTATTAAATCAAACCATTTCCTTTCCAAGTATTTCCATTTCCTTTCCTTTCCAACTATTTTGAAGGTGTAATGTTTTTTCCCACTAGTGAGAAATTTACTGTAGAATTGAAAGAAACTCACCATATATTTTACAACTATTTTGAAAAAGTTAAACATACAATGCAATGGTGTCTTCTTTCCCAGGCACAACTCCGAAACAAGATCTAGTTCTTATCACAACAGAGAAGACGCCAAGAAACTCTGGTTCATGCCACCAGAAGAAGAGAAACAAGGAGTACTTTGGTTCATGCCACAGGAAGAAGAAAAACAAGGACTTTGGCCACATGAAGAAGAGGAGAAATGGGGAGGATGAAGAAGAGAAACGAGGAAGGTAAACAACTAAGTGAGCTAATTTTTATTATATTATAATTGTACAGGTGTTAGAATTAGGTATTCTCTAGCACAATTATTGGATATCGCAACCTTGCATGCAATTTGAACACCACAATAAGAAATATGAGTTATGGACCATGGACTATGGTCTCTACTTTCATTGGGAAACATTTAATGTCTGGATATATTAATCCATCCTAGGATTTATTATAACATCTTAGGGATATATTATAGCCACTATCCTAAGTTTGAAACCAACCGGCCTCGATATGAGGCCAAATAAGACCTCAATTTTTCCCATTGGTTAAAAAAAATGTTGTAGCTACTTGATAAGTGGATTAACAGTATTCAATGGTATACAAAATTAAAACTTTGGAATATATGTTTTGATTTGCGTGCAAAATTAATGAAAATTGCCAAATTGTTTACAATAGGCCCTGTTGCCTGAAGGCAGGGACTAATAAGATATTGACAAAATCATCTTACTGATTGTAAAAAGGCCTTTGACACGTTATGAAGAGATGACTCAAATTTTTAGTTTCATTCAAAATTATAAAAAGGTTGGCTTTGACGTTTTTAGTAAAAGTTTTACATCATTTTAAAAAATTATTAAATAATTTATAAAAAAGTTGTAATTAATGTAGTAATATATAATATTTTTTCAAGGTTTTTAAAATTATGGATATTAAACATTTTAATAATGCTTTGTTTGTAATATAATATAGATAAATCGTTAAATCTTACTAGTGTGATTGGTTTCGAAGGGGTTCGTTCTATATGGTAGCCCAGGTTTGAAACCCACTGTAGTTGGGAGGAGACACCTTAAAAATCCAATCATGCTAAGGGTTGTTGTGGCCCAAGCCGAATGTAATCCCCGAGTGATTTTGATGACTTACATGTCCCTGGGTCGCGGTTTCTTAGCCATAGGCTAGTCTCATAAGTAATGGACACACAAGCAAACAATATATATATATATATATATATATATATATATATATAAGAGTAACTAACATGAATATTGATAATGTCTCAAAGTCAAAGATACATAAGACAAATCAATTTTAAATCATTAAATATAGTTGATGGCTTGATCACTGACAGAGCTAAGCTAGAGAGAAAATGATAAGGAAAGGAGAAATATCCCTCAACAACCCCTATTCATATTATGTTCAACCAATTATAGACCTAGTGAAAACTGTGTGGCTCGGGTGGATCTAGGAGTAACCTTGATCTTCTATAATGACTTGAATCATTCAAAATCATAGATTTCCTTCTATAGGACCTACAGTCATACAGTGCAGATGTGGCATCCGTGGGAAACTATGTATGTGTTGAATCACTTCACCGAGAGGACACGTCAGCATGAGAAGGAGATATATAAGATGTTATTAACACAATTACTTCAAAATAATAGGGAAAACAAAACATATAACTTTCAAAGAGAATAAATTAACTTTGACAATAGATCATAAGAGAGATGTGACTTCCAAAGTAAAACTATAATTGATTTAGTAATGTTCAATTTCACAGTTGGATATAAGATATATTTTTCTTGTTCTTTGATAAAAAAAAAATCTAACCTTTGTCCAAGTCTCAAATATCTACCTTCAAAATGTCTACAATAGTAAGTACTTTCATAAAGGTTTTGAAAGAGATAACATATATCTTTTAACTAATTTAACTTTACAAAACAATGAGAGAGGATAAATATTATTCACCATGGAGAGAAAATTGTGGAACCTACCCAACATTTGCATGTCACATGCGCACAAGTGGCATCACCTTAGTAGGGAGATGTAGATCCCCATGGAATCCTTCCATACATCTCTGCACAACTTTTATCATATTATGGTCATATACACTACATAAGTGTCACTATCATACCCCACTATTACCCAACGTATAAGATGCCCCAATGTGAATGTGCTTTAGACAATATTTATCCTTTCCCCAAAACAACATTAAGAGTAATTAAACCAACTTTTTAGCTCTTAAATGAAATGACCAAATAATTATAGATTGTACTGACCCATATATATAGTTGTACTTGCATTGTAATAACCTCTTTCATAAATAAAATCCAACATACCATTGTACCTATAATTTTAAAAAAGTCATATTTATAGTATTATACTGTAAGTTATTATCCCTACATCCAAACATACCTATGCAACATTCATACATAAACCTTGAGAGTGTATATGTGTGTGAGTGTATGTCCGCCATATTATAGCCTAGCTGCAACTTGGAGCAATTATCGTCATGGCAACCCAAGTTCAATTCTCAACAAAGTTCCTCCCACCCTATGTGGTGTTTACTAAGTGTGGCTCATCATGGTTCGTACTTCTCCCTATTAAAAGGGGAAGTATGCTAAATAGTGATATTGTCTATATCTATGTGAGCAATGATGATAACAATTATTGTATCAATTTGTTAGCTCTAGCACTCGCTTGTGACAATTAATGCTTGAGTTGAGATTGATTTTCTACCCAAGTTTTTAGTGCATTAGGTTTTTCCTTTAATATTTGTACATCAAATCACTAAATCATTGTCCAATTAGACAAAATACTTTCTAAGTATTGTACCTTCTCCAATCACTTAGATTTATAGGATTTTTCGATAAAACATAATGGTGGTCAAAAGTGTATACAAGATTTACCCATAGCTTGTAATGTAATAAAAATTCAAATGTTGAAGGGAAAATTGGGCCTTTCACAGACAACCTGAAGGGACTCATGAGATTTGATCCTTATATATAATCCTTGGGAGATTTCAAACTTAGTTACTCACTTAATGAGAACTATGACCTCAAAACAAAAACTGTTCATCTAAATATCCATATTTTTGGGTAAAGTCTTAAACAAAAACTTTTAAATCAACCTCCGAATCAAAAAGTGATGTTTTCAATATCACTCTTTTTTTCAGGTTAAAATTACAACTTGTTTGAATCATGGCCTTGAAAATTAGTATCATTTCAAACAAAAGCTTTAAAATCGACTCCCGAAATGAAAAGTGGTGCTAACAATAGCACTTCATTTTTTTGAAGTTAACAACACAATTTGTTTGAAATTGTGGCATTGGCAATCGATATCATTGCAAATTGAAACCATGGCCTAAAAAACCAATACTATTGCAAATAAAATCATAAAAAAATAAAAAGAAAACACATAAATATAAGGAAAAACCACAAAACAAAACAAACAACAAAAAAAATTTAAATATATCTATAATTACACATTTTTTAAAGTTTAATATCTATCGAAAATGCATTTGCTTGCTATTTTTTTAATTTTTTATATATTGTATTTTTTTTTTAAATTATTTTATTTTTTGTTTTCTTCCTTTTTTTTAAATTGAACCTTTTGTCAAGGCCACAATTTCAAACAAGTTATAATGTTAACCCCAAAAGAAAAAAACTGCTTCTACTAACACCATTTTTCGTTTCAGGGTTTGATTTTAAGATTTTTGATTGGAATGATACAAATTGTCAAGGTCACAATTTCAAACAAGTTGTAATTTTAACCCCAGAAAAAAAGAGGGATGATATTGGGAGCATTGCTTTTCAATTCAGGGGTTGATTTTAAGGTTTTTGTTTGCAACTTTATAGAAGCTCATGGTTGCAAAATTTTGCAATTTTAACCCCAAAAAGAAAAATATGTCATTAGTCGCGCTACTTTTTAAAATGGGGATAAAAATAACCACTAAATATGACCTCTAGAAAGAGAGAATTCTCAATGATTCTCATCAAGCTAATAACTATGTTCTCAACCTCTTATTGCTCACTTTTTTAGGCACAACCTATCCTACAATTGTTAATTCAAAAGGCAAAAAGTTTAAGTATAACATCAACATTTTAGAAAATTGAAAGTTATGTCATGTACTTGATTGCTATTTAATATTTGACATTTTTAAATAGAAGTTATAAAAAAAAATGGTACTTAGTTAAACTTAAGTACACAAATTTTATAAATACTTCGAGCACGTTGTTCATCAAATCATGGTTTAATGGTAAGGCCAATATACTTTGAACACCTTGTGCATCAAACCATGGTTTAATGTCAAAGGCCAAGTTTTTTGCATAATAGTAATGATGACTTGGGTTCAAATTTCGTGGACCAAGTTCCCCACCTTCATATAAATCAACATTAATATGAAGCACACAAACAATGCCAAAACAAATCCAACATATACTTTGACAACATAGATGCCCCTAAGATATCGCAGATTAACGAAGTCGAACATGTACTTTGACAACATAGATGCCCCTAGGCTATCACAGATTAACCAAGTCCAACATGTACTTTGACAACATAGATGCACTTGTGTTTGTGTTTGATAATGGGCTATTCCATCTTAATGTGGGGAGAGAGTTTAACTTTTTCGAATATCATCTACTAGTGTTGGATATGTCACATCTATATGAATCTTTCTCGTGTATGTGAATAAAATTTTATTTATGAGATGTTATTTGGACAGGAGCATGTGGCCCAATAACAAATCTATTCAATCTATGGATTCAAGTCTTGACGTCCATGTAAAATAGTTGACATCGAGATCGAGTATCATGGAGCGATATTCAACATCAAAGCTGGTTGTCCACTGGATTTTGTGTATAAGATCTTTACTATCAATTAAGTGTTCTATTGTTTGTGCATGAACTGCTGACAAATTTTGTGCAGTGATGCTTTGTAATGTAATAAATGTTATGTAAGCAAATAACTTTTAATGGAGATGTAAATTGAATACACAATCATTTGAAGATTATCCATTTATATTCTAATGTTGGAATATTCTGGATGCTTCTCGCATAAGCTCATGTGATTTTTATGTTAATTGAATCACAAAATGGCAAGCCAAATGTTGTTTGGACTTCTAACTGGATGGGATGGATGAGCTCTTAAGCAAAGTTAACCGTAAATAGTGTTGAAGTATTTCGTAAAGTTTCCACTTGATGAGATTGTTTTCTTTGAACAAGGATATCCAATGTTTTAAAGCACTTACATTTTAAAAGTTCAAACCTAATTTGGATACCTTAATTCTCTTGCATTTTTATAATTACAAGATGGTTGCACTGGTAAAAAACAATTTACAAGAAAACGAAAAGCTCACTCAAGTTCTACTAATGTTTCCTCGGTTTGTTCGATATTTTTTCCCAAAACAACAAAAATAGTTATTATGAACTGTGATGTGTTTTAGCTTAGGCCATGCATAAAACTCATATTCAATTTTTTCTCTTGTGGTATGGGACCAAAACATAATTTGAAACACAACAAATGAGAGAATAAGACTTGATCAGGCTTCAATGTATTTGAAATGGTCTACTTATATTGAAAAGTGTTCTAACAGAAACAAATAAGTTTGTTTAACAAATGACAAGTTAATAACCATTACGAGTCAGAAGGTGCTATACTTTTAATAAAATTCAAGTATAAATAACTGACATCATACACTCGAAACATAAAAAGTGACAGTTTTAAAGGTCACATATCATTAGAAAATTTCCATTACTTTATTGGCAAGGGTACTGTTCCTTTACAATCCTCATCATGATTCACAAGGGAGGCAGTGTAGACACTAACTGTCCCTGCAGAAAGGGGCCACCTTAAAAGGGGATAATAATTTCAAAGAATGATGAATTATCTTGAAGTGACGCATTTATGTGCTAGAATGTTGTCCATTCAGCCTTAAATAATCACAACTTGTAATGTGCTGGAATGTTGTTCATTCAGACTTAAAGAATCACAACTTGTTGCACACCAGGATGCATGATGAAGCCTTAAACTTTGCAATAATGAGTAAGAGATCCTTTCAGATATGAAAAAGAATATCAAAACCACCATGGAATCAAATATACAACTGATGTTCCATAAGCAACATTTTTCATAAGCTACATTCCCAAAGGATGTAGACAAAAATGAAATTGGTAGATTTTCTCATTTCGCTCAGCATAACCACAAAGAAACGTCTAACGATCAAAAAATGAATCATCCACATTGCTATTTGTAGGGAGTCTAGATAAGCTTAGATACATCAACTTCCAGCCCAGCTATCCCAACGGCTTTCAAGTGACGATCTAAAACCTTTGGATCAACGCATATAACATGTTGTCCTTTCCGATACTGAATAAGATCTAAAACTTGTAGTGTACTGATAACATCTTCTACCTTGATAGTTGTCATGTCACTAAGTTCTGAGAATAAAAGGAATTTGCAGAGTAAAGATGAAATAGGCAAGACCTCCTAAAACTGAACTGCATATTCACAAACGTTTAATTACTAAAGAGTGAAATCAAATAAATACCTTGATTGAAATGTTACCCCTATGTTTCTTAAGAATGTCAAGAAGGATCCTTGTCCAATATCCTCTGTAACTTAATAACCCAAGATCAGACAGAGGATGCTCTGGAGTCCCAACCTTCCCTTCTTTTTTGGACAATTCATATGCTGTTGAAAGTTTAAGAACACTAGAATTAGACATGCATGAAAGAAAGGGATAGTAAAATAGTGAATTGAAGAAATAATGAAACACTATACACATATCCAATGGTTTCAACAGGACATATCGTGAATCTCAAGGTACCATCTCATATAAACAAATATTCTATGCTGCCTTTAGGAAAAAATGAAAAGTAGATTATCAGGTCAAACCAATTATAATGAGGAACCACACGTAGAAAACCAAATATCATAGTTAACATAGTGAATAAAATTTGTTTGGCACAGAGGATCAGTATCACATGTTTGATTCATCTTTGCTAAAAAGACCATGGATGATGATTACTTCAAGTTTCAGCGAAATTTGTAATGCAAAAAACATGAAAAACAACATTGGTAAACATCTATGAGTGCTCCTGCCATTTTAATTAAAAAACAAAAAAGATGTTCAGTTCATCTTATATAGTATACACCAATTGATCCATAAACGATAGGCCTATGGCCTGTCCATTTCACCAACACACATACTCTAGCTCTGTCAATGTTGTATTAGTATTGCTCCGGACGACCAAAAATAAATGCCCAAAACAACAAATCTGTGGGTGCAAATTTCAAATGCATTCACAGTATACTACTTGCTCTGTTTTAATGGCCAACTTGAGTGGAAAATTCAATGAGACAGAAATCTAGTGTCCCTTCAAATGCTTACAAGACCGGGATCAAATGCTTTATTTTCACCGAGGATATTGTGTACAATCTGTGGACAGAGTTCCTTCAAAGAAAAACAAAAGCTATGCACGCTACAAGTTTGTCTATCCCAATTTCCCAACAATAACACTTTCGAAGTCTTTATATTGCCAGTCCAAATATTACCTGGATGCTTGTAACAAAAGTGATGGAAGGTATTCCAGTGCACTTAATATGATTTTAATTCTATATCATACAGCCCAAACAAATCTTGTGCATAACATGGAGTGAGTACAACATTCCAGAGGTGTCTACAAGAAGTGGAGTACAACAAGATGGAGAATGGTTGTACCAGCTATATATCAATGGAAATCAGCATTGTACAAATGCCAATGTTTCCACAAACCCACAAATTGAGCAAAAGGTAATTAAAAAAGAGAATGGACAGTGTTCCAATTTCCATAAAATGTTTCACCTTCATTCATTGATAGCTCAGAATCCAAAACAACGTTTTTTTCTCTCCCAACGTCTAAGTCCATTGAATTGTTGTTTATACCCATTCAAAACAATGCACAAGAATTCAACAAGCATACAAAATTATTTATTCAGAGTGTTGTAGAGATTTCATGATATGTAGTTATTTGTTGTAGTATGTTTTTTTTTGGACTCTAGAGGCCATTTAGAGCCTCTTTGTTGATGTATTTTGGTTTAGAGATGGATTGCACTCTGTTAGTTTTTCTATCTTGGTAGGTGTCTCAGCTATGCCTATGTGTCCTAGGCTAGTTGATGGACACACAAATGACCCAGATCAGCCTTAGTTATATTAGACTAAGTCTAACTTACGCAATCAACAAATATTATGTTTTGAGTGGATTGAGGGGCCCAGGCCTAGTGGGGCGCACCTCATGGGCTTGTGAGTGGACTGTAGGGTCCAAATAAGGGGGCCACACCTCCTTGGAGACTATATTGGCACACAAATCAAGGAAGAAAAGGTGGAAGATGAGATAAAGGTAGGGGCTGAGGGTGAGAGGACATATTCCTCATTTGTGAGTTGAGCAAGTGAGCTGAAGGAGGGTGCATGAACTAAAGAGTGTGGTTGAGTTTCATTGAAGAGTAAGAGATGAACAAAGCAACCAACTTCAGGGGCGCATGAAAACTATTTGAGCAGAGCAAGGGCAGCAAGGAGCTGGTAGAATTTGTTGAAAGTGGGAAGTGGGATACTTCTCATCTTCTTAGGGCCGTACTATACAACAGTCGAGCAACAAAGATTTATGGGTTGTTCAGAGGTCCAGAAGGATGCACTAAGGAAGCCATACAACACCTGGAAGTGGCCAAGACAATTGGGCCATATTGTGGCTTATTAGCTTGAGTTTTGGAGGGCCATACAGCTCCCAGAACATGGCAGATTGGTGTTGTAAGAATTTCTGAAGTTACTGTTATAGTTTTCTGAGTTTTACTGTATGTAATTGTTGTTGATAAACTTATTCAAGAAGATCAATAAAACCCCTCCTTAGCTAGTTTTCCCCACACTGGGGTTTCCAAGGTAACTTCTGGTGTTTGTCCATTTATGTGCTTGGTTTACTGTATGTTGTTGTCTATTTTCTATTAAATAACTCAGTTGTAGGTTGCATGCATAATTATGAAATTTATAATAGCAAGTATAAATTTCTGGTTTAGTAGATTATTGGCATTAAGCTCTGTGTATTGGGTTATAAGAAATCAACATGGTATCAGAGCTCAAACTAGTACATAAAGAGCCAAGTGACTTGTTGTGTAGACCAGGAAGGGTTAATCATCAAGTGATACCAGTAAGAGTATGGGAAACATAGAAGCTGATTCAAATGGCTAGTGCAGGCTTGAGGTATGAAGACATGCTGGATGGTGTTAAATTTAGAGCTTCTATGAAGTTCTTTTCATTTTACTAGACAATAATAGCATAAGCAGGATCACTGAGAGAAACACAATCACAAGGTGTACAACATTTTATCCTGGGAAACCCTCATGGGGAAGAAAACCCAACAAAAACTTCCTTGATATAGATTGCCCATACAATGCCAAGATGTCCTCTACTCTCTCTGCAAATACTCCTATGGAACTGGGAATCTGCACCTGCAACTGCTCTGAAGCTGAGAATGGATACTCCATTCTCATTGTGACTGCTGAAATCTGAGAGTAATTCCTCTACTCGATCATGACAACAACTTCATCTGAACTGAGAGTGGTTCAATAACTGATATTGAAGGTAGCTCTCCTTATGTCATGGAAGTAACTCTATCTACTATTGTAGTGATGTCTTCGTGACCCAACTAATGTACTACACCAACTGGCTCTAGAGACAACTCAATCTCAAATATAGGGATTGCTCCCCCTGAATCTCATACTGTCATGGTTGTTCTTGTTGTCTTCATGAATACTGGAACTATTTCTTCAATTAATGGAGTAAGTGTCTTGTCGGGAGAATCCTCTCGATACAAATCAGGCTTTGTACATCGTTATACTATTATCTGCAACATGTTTGATCTGTTAGATCAATCTTGGAAGTCACCACTGGCTTCCTTTCTCGTCTTAAGGAAAAATCCATGTCCCATTCCTTCTGATTGGCTTCCTTCTCTGTTACTGAAACAAAGGAATCTTCCCAGGAGGTTTCACATCTCCTAGAAGTCTTTGAAGCTATGATCTAGTCTTCTCAACTCATGGCATCTGTCTGCCAGTCCTAGAGAATGTCTCATTTTCCCATCTGATTCTCTTTGAGATCAAGCTGATTTTAGGTCTTGATTTCTTCTGAGTCTACAAGGACTTCATTATCTCTATTGGATATACTTGGTGTTGAATACCAAGTCTTAAAATGAAAATTTGAGTAAGACTTCAAACAAATTCTTCTTCCTGTCAAGGTGGCTTCATTATTCATTGACCAATTCTAATGTTTAATCATCTTTGGAGCCTTCTGCTCATTACAATCAATCACCATATGAGATACTCTGGATCTCAAAAAAAATAGCTTCTTCATCTTCTTTGGTACATGAATGTATACGGTCATGTACATAGTATGCTTCATGTCTCATCTAATCTATTGCCTTCTGCAACCGTCACTATAGCTTTCTTAGGGTTGTCACTTGTGACCTACCCAGAACAGGAACAACAGCAGACAAGAATAATACTCTTTATAATAATAAAGCAATAGTGAGAACAATAGTATCTCCTTTAGAGATATCACTTGTGATCTTCTTGGAACAAGGGTCAAAAGTAAGAAATACAATACGAGATGAGAGCAACACTCTTCAATCATTCCTCCATGGTGATCTGGAACCAAAACAAGAGGTTCCTCCTGGAGGAGATGTTAGTTATATCTGGTAAGTGATTACAATAAGAATTCATCTCAATAATGCTCACATGCTACCAAGTATAAAACTTTTAAGGATTGCTATCTCAACTATGAGGTAGTTATCAAACTTGACATTTGCAGATCTTATCAACTTAATCAATCAAACCTGGAACCTAGAGTCTTGTCCTTAAGAATTAGCTTTGTTGTTTTTCTTCCTAGTCTTCTTCGCTCAAGATGACAAGTATTCTCTTCAACTTGTCCTCTGTAATGAGATAATATGACTTCTTGACATAAATCTAGGTTAGAGAATAAACTTTATAATCTCAACTTTAATCAATATAATACCTTGACTTTAATTTTGACCACTTGTTAATATGATGGTCATAACTTCAACATACAACCTAGATGTTCATAATATCATAAATAGATGCATATCAAAATAATCAAACCTAAGGTGCATTATTCCTCTGAATATGATGGATCTGAGATCCTTCTGGATCTATGATAAAAGATCCCTTCTCCTGCAAATACCCTTTAGAATAATAATGCATTTTAAACATATGTAACTATATACCTATGACATTATCTTGCTAGGGTAAGGTGCACTAGGACAACAGTCCCAACACTTCAGAAAAACTTTCACTACAACTGATACTACAACTGCAGCTATAACTATTATTGCAGCTGCAACTGCAACTATAATTGCAATTGCAACTACAACTGGTACTTCAACTGCAACTGCAACTGCAACTGCAACTTAGGGTTCTATGAGGAAACCCTAATTTTTCAAACTTCAAATTTTGGAATTCTAATCCAAGGACTAGATGCACTGGGCTCAAGCGAGTAGGCTGGAGTAGTTTGTTTTCAGAAAATCCAAATTTTACCCCTTGAAACTCATCCTGCGCAAATCTGGACTGGTACTTCGGGTACTAGTTCTGGTTTCCTGATTTTCTGGTACCAGTCAAAACTAGGGCTTCACTTTCTGGAGGCTCTAGCCACTGAAAAGGTGTGCTCAAGCTGCCAATGAGTTCGCTAGGCTAGGGAACACTTCCCTAGATGGTTTTTAGTTTGAAACTCTTTTCCAACAAAAATCCCTAATTTTCTTGTACATCAACAATGACATTTTTCGTAACCCAGTGAAAGGTTCACTATTCAGTCAAGCTCTGAAACCATGTTAAATTTAGAGCTTCCATTAAGTTCTTTTCATTTTACTAGACAATAATAGCATAAGAAAGATCACTGAGAGAAACACAATCACAAGGTACACAACATTTTATCTTGGGAAACCCTCATGGGGAAGAAAACCTAGCAAAAAATTCCTTAATATAGATTTCCAATACAATGCCAAGATAAAATACCAAACACTAGAGAATATCCAAGACTGAGTAATGTGCCTCTCTCTCCTTCCAACTGCAGCTACCTCCAAAAATTGTGCACAAGATGAGTGACTGAGTGAGTAAGTAAGTGAGGCACCATCCTCACTTATTTATACTAGCTGGGAGGTGCTAGGGTTATGTCTCTTTACCAAGCTGGGCTGACTTCTTCAACTAGTGGTTAAAACCACTTTAATTAGTCCTAGGGGTCGACTTCTCAATTAACACCATATAAACATGGTTTGACCAATCCAAAATAGGGGATTTGGTCATACATAAGTCCCGACATGATCAATCAACAAAAGGGGATTGATCTATATAATAATAACTCAATTATAATTAGAATATTCTTCGCAGTTACAATATTTCAATAGAGGGCACCCTCAAACTTCAGTCCTTAGAGGGAGCGAATGGGTTTGTTGTTAGAGGAGAATGGCTTGTGGGATTTTGTTGAAGGCAAGGCTATACTCCCAGCTGATCTAGCACAACAAGAAGCCCATCCCAAGAAGGATGTGAGGGCCAGGCAAATAATTGTGGATGGAGTCAAAGACCACATTATTCTTCACCTGTCTGGCAAGAAGACAACCAAGGATATGTGGGAGGCCCTAGTAAAGTTGTACCAATCTGATAACTAGAGTAGGAAGATGTTGCTCAGAGAGAAGTTGAGAAGCACGAAGATGGCCAAGGGAGAGTCGGTGGTTACTTATGTTGAAGTTTTACTTATACAGCTAGCAATTACGATTCTTCTTTATTAATATAATCATTTAGCACATTAGCTGCATAAATAAGATCACTTAAAGAGAGGTAATCACAGAAACTATAGAGACACAGATTATCCTAGGAAACCCTCATGGGGAAGAAAACCCAACAAAACTTCCTCAATATAGATAGACCAAAGACCGAACAGAAGATCCTCCTCTATTCCTTCACTAGGAAGAGTAGCGCACCACTTGAGAAATAAATACCAAGAGATAGACTAGAAATCCTCCTTAACATCACCCCCAATTGCAACAACTTATCCTCCAAGACTTGCGCACTACAAAGCTAGGTGTGTATGTGTCCAAATGAGGCACTGGCCTCTCTTATAAATAGTGGTATGGCTAGCCTATAATTAGGTTTGGGCTGACCTGTCACTTTACCCTCTTAATTTACAATTACTTGTCAAGGCACAATAGGGCCGACTTTTACTAAGGCATAATAGGGCCTAATTAAATATAATATAATAATATTATTCAACTCTCTCTCAGGTAGAATATTCTTCGAAGTTATAATATTTCAACACTCCCCGTTAACAAGAAGGGTAGTCTACTAACAACATTAATAACAACTGACTGGACTCAATACATCATCAAGAGGAGGGGACATCGTCTTCAGCATCAGGAACACTGTTGGTCATATCTATAGGTCATCAGAATTTTTTCTCATCATCAACATTAGTAGAAATTGAACATCATCATCATTTGCAGCGCAGAGATGGAGTAACATCGTCATCATCAACAACATAAAGCTGGAACATCAACAACATGAAGATGGAATGACATCATCATCATCAACAACATGAAGTTGGAATAACATCATCATCAACAACAACATGAAGCTGGAACATCAACATCTATATGTGGCAACAAAATGAGGCAGGTGCATCAACAACATCTGTGGTACTTTGACAGACCGTCCTTACCAGACCTTCGGGATCTACCCAGAAATCATAAGATTCCCTAGGATATAGAATCCTAACTGAGCTACTACCACTGACCACAACTGGCATATACATGCACATGTACTTTGACAGACTGTCCTTACCATACCTTCGGGATCTACCTAGGGATGATCACTCCCCTAGGATATAAAATCCTAATTGAGTTACCCATTGTTGGTCAAGATACCATAGTATCATCAACATCACTCCCCCTTTCAAGGGAGGTCCTTTCGGACTACACCAAGTTTGTTTCGGAAGTACTCAAACTTCACACGAGATAGAGGCTTAGTCAACACATCTCCAAATTGCTTATATGTGCCAACATATTGGAGCTTTACAGCTCCCTTCTACACCATGTCACAAATGTAGTGATACTGGATCTCTATGTGCTTCATCTTATCATGGAACACTGGGTTCTGTGTCATCTTTATGCAACTCTGGTTATCACATAGAATCATGGTACCTTCCATCTCCATGTCGAATAGACCTGTCAACAACTTCTGAATCCATATGGCTTCACAACTCGCAGAACATGCTGCAATGTAATCCACTTTTGTCATGTTGAGAGCAATACTGAACTGCTTCCTGCTTTGCCATAAAGTCATGGTTGATCCCAAACTGAAACAACATCCTGAAGTGATTTTTTTGTCTGAAGCACTTCCAGCCCAATCTGAATCAGTATAGCCATACAATCTAAAGTCACAGTCTCCAGTATAATAGAGGCCATAGTCCAACGTAACCTTAAGGTATCTCATCACATACTTTGTAGCTACAAGGTGAACTTGTATGGGATCCACCAGATACTGACTCAAGGTGTTCACAAAAAAGCATATATCTGGTCTGGTATTCATCAGATACATCAACGAACCAATCATTTGTCTGTATAGAGTAACATCAACTATTTCTAATGAAGTATCAGCCAATAAATTTAGATTTGTCTCCATAGAAGTGGACATGGCTCTACAGTCCATCATGTTGAATCTCTTCAGAATTTCCACAACATACTTTCCTTGATTAAGGAAAATCTCTTCTGGCTTTTGCCATACTTCAAGACCTAACAAATAATGCATCAAGCCTAGGTCCTTCATTTCAAATTCAATGACAAGATTCTTCTTATAATCTGTGATGAGATTTTTTTCATATGTCAAGAATAAGTCATCCACATATAGCAACAATATAACTGGTCCATCATTCTTAATCTTGATGTAAAGGTTGAGATCAACTTTACTCTTGGTAAAGCCCAAGGTCATCAGAAAACTATCAATCCTGCCATACCAAGCACTTGGAACTTGCTTCAACTTGCAGACATGAGTCTCCTATATTCTACTTCGAAACCAAATTTTCACATCACATTGTACCAACCTGGTACACTTGCTCAACTGCAACTTATTCTGCACAATCATGTGCTATCTCTATGTGCTTTATGCAAAGCACTATCTGTCTCACTTCCTGAGAGTATGTCCTCTACTCCTTCTATAACTATTCCTTTGGAACTAGGACTCTACACCTGCAGTTGCTTTGAAGCTGAGAATGACTGCTCCATTCTCACTATGGTTGTTGAACTCTAAGAGTAACTCCTCTACTCTATCACGACAATAACTTCATTTGAAACTGAGAGTGGCTCAATGACTAACACTAGGGGTATCTTATACTCTTTCTCTGGAGGTAACTCAATCTTCTATTGTAGTCATGTCTCCATGGCCCGACTAATGTACTGCACCAACTGGCACTGGAGATAACTCAATCTCAAATACAGGGATTGTCTACTTGCTCCCTCTGAATCTCATACTGTGTTGGCTTCTTTTAATGAATAATGTTTGTTCTATATATATTTCTTCTTATTACTGGAGCAACTATCTCGTCATAGTCTTCTCCCTCTTGCTGGGAGAATCCTCTAGACACAAATCAGGCTTTGTACATATCTATACTGTTATCTGCAACATGCTTTATCTATTAGATCAATCTTGGAAGTCACCACTGACTTCTCTTCTAGTCTTAAGGAAAAATCCATATCCTAGTCCTTCTGATTGTTGAAATATTGTAACTGCAAAGAGTATTCTATTTATTATTGATGTATTATTCATTAGATCAATCCCCTTTTGTATATTGATCATGTCGGGCATTGTAAATGACCAAATCCACTTTTGCGGATTGGTCAAAACAATAAAAGTAACATACAAATTAAGAAGTTGTCCCCCAGGCTAATTAAAGTGGTTCTAACAACCCAGAAAGAGAAGTCAGCCCTGCTAGTGAAGAGACACCTCCTTTTAGTGCATGGCAGTTTGTATAAATAAAGGAAACCAATGCCTCATTTGTTCACTCACTCATTCGATCCTCCAGAGCGCAAGTTTGGTAGTTGCAGTGGAGAAGAATAAAGAGAGAGAGGCACATTACTTGGGAGAGGACTTCCTGTAGTGTTTGGTTTATTGTCTTGGCATTGTATTGGCTATCTATATTAATGAATTTTTTGCTAGGTTTTCTCCCCCATGAGGGTTTCCCAAGATAAATGATGTGTCTCTTGTGATTGTGTTTCTCTCAGTGATCCTATCTATGATATGGTTATCTAGTAAATTGAAAAGAAACCTAATAATAGATTAAACTTTAACATGGTATCAGAGCTGAGCTGAAGAGAGCATCTTTCACAGAAAAAAGAAAAATGTCATTGTTGTCGTACAAGGAAATTATGGCTTTTCATTGAAGAGGAATTTCATCCCAAAATTCATATAGAAAACTGTGCCCTAGCCTAAGGAACTCTTTGGCACCTTCAGCGCACCGTTTCAGTGGATAGAACTCCCGAAAAGTGAAACCCTAGTTTTCACCAGTACTAGAAGTACCAGAAAACCAAAAGGTTTGAAGGGGCAAAAAAATGGATTTTCTAAAATCTAACCACACCATGCTACTCGCCTCAACCAAGCGCACCTCCTGGTAAGTTCAAAATTCAATTCTGAGCATTTTCATTTTTAAGTCATTTTCCTAGCTCCAGGTAAAAGATGTCTGCAAGCACTAAGCTTGTTGACAAGCTAGAATGTGTGGAAAAAATTTGTGCCTGGAAGTATAGGATTGGACTCATTCTTGAAGAGAATGACCTAGCAAGATTAATTAAAGAGAATGTACCAGAACCCGTCGATGTTGCAACTAAAGAAAAACACCAAAAGGACACAGTTAGGGCCAAAAGAATCATTGCAGATTCTATCAAAGATCACTTGATTCCTCAAGTTTCTTCAAATAAGACTTCAAAAGAAATGTTTGATGCCCTAACCAGATTATATGAAGGAAAGAACATAAATCAGAAGATGAATCTAAGAACTCAACTCAAGAATACAAGGATGCAGAAAGGAGAAAGAATCTAGGAATATTTCTCCAGAATATCACAATTCAAAGAACAACTAGAAGCAATTGAAGATACTATAGATGAAGATGAACTCATAATGACAGCCCTTAATGGTCTCACAAGACCTTGGGATGCATTCATCCAAACTATTTGTGCCAGAAAGGAGAAACTACAATTTGACATTCTTAGGGAAGAATGTGTTTAAGAAGAATCAAGAGTACCTAACTGAGAAGCTTTGCTATCAAGAGATGAAGATCAAACCCTAGCTACTCACACTAAAGGAGGAAGAAAGAAGTATTACTTCCAAAAAGAAAATCATAAGGAGTCTCACCCCCAAAACAAATTCATACATAAAGAATCTCAACCAAGGATATTCTAGAAGCCTCAGAAAGGTCAATGAAGAGAAAAGGATTTCTCATCCTACCAATGTTACCATTCTGACAAGATGGGACATATTGCTAAACATTGTCCAACTAGATGAGAAAAATACACGAAGAAAAACAAGAGGCACCATGCCCATGCAGTTGAAGATGAAGAGCCACCCACAAAGATGCTAAAATAATGGATTGAAGATTATGTCTTAATCTCTGCCCTCTCAGGATCAGTATCACCTGGTGAGGACACTTGGCTCATTGATAGTGGTGCTTGTTAAATTTTCTGCTATTATTAGGTTACTTTCAATTTACTAGATAACAATAGCATAGACAGGATCACTGTGAGAAACACAATCACAAGAGTACACAAGAATTTATCTTGGGAAACCCTCAAGGGGAAGAAAACCCAGAAAAACTTCCTTAATATAGATAGCCAATACAATGCCAAGATAATGAACTAGACAATAGAGAATATCCAACATTGAGCAACATGCCTCTCTCTCTTCCTTCTTCCGGCAACCGACAACTGCAGCTTCCTTCAAAACTTGCGCACTAGATGAGTGAGATGAGTGTGTGTTCAAATGAGGCACTGGCCTCTCTTATTTATACAATTATGGCACGTGTGGAAGTGTCTCTTCACTGGAAGGGCCGATTTTTTCTTCTGGGTGGTTATAACCACCTTTTAATATATTCTGGGGCCTCTTTAATATATATTGGGGCCGACTTCTTATTTATCCTATTACAATTAGGGTTTGACCAATCCACAAAAGGGGATTTGGTCAATTACAATGACTGACATGATCAATCCACAAAAGGGGATTGATCTAATCAATAAAGGAAGCCAACGCCTCATTTTTTCACTCACTCATTCGATCATCGAGAGCACAAGTTTGGTAGCTGTAGTGGAGAAGAAGAAAGAGAGAGAGGCGCATTACTTGGGAGAGGACTTTATGTAGTGTTTGGTTTATTGTCTTGGCATTGTATTGGCTATCTATATTAAGGAAGTTTTTGTCAGGTTTTCCCCCCCATGAGGGTTTCCTAGGATAAATGATGTGTCTCTTGTGATTGTGTTTCTCTCAATGATCCTATCTATGCTATGGTTATCTAGTAAATTGAAAAGAAACCTAATAATATCTTAAACTCTAACATTGACTGGCTTCCTCCTCTGTCATTGAAACAAGGGAATCTTCTTATAAGATTTCATGTCTTCTAGAGGTCTCTGAAGCTATGATCTAGTCTTCTCAACTCATGGCATTTGTCTACCAGTCCTAGAATATTTTCCCATCTGATCCTTTCTGAGATCAGGCTTACTCGGAGTCTTGATTTCTTCTGAGTCTACAAAAAATTCATAGTCTCTACAGGATATACTTGGTGTTTTTTCTTAATATGAAAAGTTGAGTCATACTTCAAACGAATTATTCTTCCTATCAAGGTGGCTTCATTATCCATTGACCAAGTCTACTATGATTTCTATTCTAAAGTTCAGTCATCTTTGGAGCTCTCTGCTCACAATCAATCTCCATATGAGATACTATGTATCTCAAAAGTAGCTTCTTCTTCATCTTATTTGGTACCTGGATGTATACGGTCATGTATACAACTTGGATAGTCTGCCCCATGTCTCATCTAATATGTTGCCTCTTGCAACCGTCACTATAGCTTCCTCAGGGTTATCACCTGTGACCTACCCGGAACAAGAACAACAAGGGAGAAACAACATACAAGAATAATACTCTTTATAATAAAATAAAACAATATCAAGAACAATCGTCATAGTAGCTCCTTTAGAGCTATCACTTGTGACCTGCCTGAAACAAGGGTAAAAAGTAAGAAATACAATAATAAGGAATGAGAGAAACACTCTTCTAGCGTTGTGATCAATCATTCCTCTATGGTAACCTGGAAAGAAAACAAGAAGTTTCTCCTAAAGGAGATGCTAGTTATATCTAGTAAGTGATTACAGTAAGCATTTATCTCAAAAGTGTTCACATGCTACCAAGTATTCAATAATAAAACTTTTCAAAGATTGTTATCACAACTATAGTGTTTAGCAATGATCAAACTTGATATGTGTAAATTTGATTCTTATCAATTTAATCAATCAAACCTAGGGTGCAGTGTTCCTCTGAATGTGCTGGATCTAAGATCCTTTTGGATCTACGATTGTTGTTTAGACAAAAGATCTTTTCTCCTACAAATACCCTTTAGAATAATGATACAGTTTGAACATATGTAAGTACATACCTCTGACAACATCGATAGGTAGTGGCACCATCCGAAAGCAGCGGAAAGAAATAACGAACTTTAAAACTTCAAAGGTGCTTCAACTTGTAACTTGAAGTTAGATGGAGATTTGCTAGGGTAAGGTGCACTAGGACAATAAAAATCAGTCCCAACACTTCACAAAAAATTTCACTATAACTAGTACTGCAGCTGGTGCTGGCATTGAAATTGGTGTTGCAACTGGCATGAAGGAAATTGCATGAAGGATCTGGCACTACAACTGGTGCTACAACTTCCATGAAGGAACTTGCACTGCAACTACAACTGCAACTTAGGGTCATCATCCATTCCTTCCATACTTACCATTTTTCATCATTGTCCCTCTCATCTTCCCCTACCTTGGTTCGGGCATTGGGTTTTCCAAGCTAGCAAGGGTTATACCTTGCCTTGTGGGAAGAAGGGTCTAAAGGCCCAAAGGGTAAAAGTAGCTGGCAAAAGTTAAAAGCCAAATTGAATCCTTGAGATGCTTCGCCCAGGGATTCCCGAGAAAGCAATAAATGGCTTCTCAGTAAGAAAAGGGGACCCATAAAATAAAATAAAACTCAAGATCTAGTTGGTGGATAGGAGGTCTCATCATGAGCTGACCTATTAGGTCCATGGGCATGTAGCGGTATGACACTACAATCTATCTGGTCACCAAACCAAGGTAGTGGCTCTTGGTGGCATAACCAAGAGAAAGAGGGTCTTATCACGAGCCATCCTTCCCTCAACTATTCTCTTGAAAAGAAAAAGAAATAAGACAAACAATAAAAGGAATTCATTAGGCTAGGAAATAATGGCATTCATAACAAGGTGCAACTCGCCCTCTACAAAGGCAACCACAAGTGATGTAGGCACCAAATCTGCCTCGACAGAGTATCTACGTGACCTCCCGGTCTTAAGGATCGTTCAATTTATTTCATGAGCCGAAGCGGCTCTTTCGATTCCCTGCTGGAATCTCCTTCAAATCAATTCACAGGTCCTTCGGGAAGCTGCCCTGTGCGAACATCACTAGGTGTGAGCTCCACCTTCTCCAAGTGACCACGACGCTAATAGCAAGGCTCAATTCCAAAGGCACTTGTCGAAATCTCATGATCTCGCGAGTTCACGAGTCGAAGCTCTCGACTCCTCCTTCTCAATCCTGCATTACCATAGATTGAGAAAATGGGTATAGCTCCCTTCTGTCAGCACCTTCTGAGCATGACCACCAGCTAGGCTAAGTGCTATCACCTCTCTCTATTCGCCACTTCACGAGTTTCAACGTCAAGCTCCCATGCTCTTATCTTGCGAATCCCCGAGATGCGAGAAATCAATGGAGTGTTGACTTCTTTCCTTACCAATGCCCTCCACACGTAACCGTAGGCTAGGGCTTAAATACCAACACCTCTCACAACTCGCACCTTCATGAGTTCGTGCGTCGAAATCTCGTGCCCTCCTGTGGTAATATTTCGAGATGCGATAAGTCAATGCCAGGTTGACTCCTTCCTTGACACTTTTCTCTATTCGCAACTTCGCAACTTGGAGCACCCAATCTTTGGGCTCTCACCTTGCGAACCTATGAGTTCGCGAGAACCCTTGATCTCTGCCACCTGTCCTCCTTTGATGGATGGTCCTGATCTTTTCACAACTTTTCCACTCACGAAGTCGAAGGACTTCCCTTTCTGACCTCCAATGTCCGAATCCCCGATAGAGAGGATCTGGTGACACATGTCCTTCCAATCGGACGGCTCAGATTTTCTCGGGACTTTGCTACTCACGAAGTCAAGATGCTCACCTCTGTGAGTCCCGGTGCCCGAATCTTCGAAATGGATGATTCCGCGACACACGTCCTCCCACAGATGGATGGCTCAGATTCTTTCGAAATTTCACGATTTCTGATGTCGAGTGTCTGGACTCTCGTCCTCTGGACCCCCAAACTCCTGAATGTTGATATCTCGATACGAACTCCTTCTCAGGACTTTCACTTCTTCTGCTCTTCACGTGAGGTTTAAACCTCATGCAACTCTCAATAGATCAATTGGTTGTCGACTGTTTAGACCAAGATCTGACGGCTCATACCTATCTTTCCGTTTCGCCTTTCCTACGCTGCCTGAACACGAATCCACGGTCCAGATTCTCTTGGCTGATTCGACGGTAGCTATTGCTCCTCCTGAGATTTGGCACTTTCTTACCAGAATTGGAATAATTTCAAATTCTCAAAGGCCTCGACCTTTGTTCATATTCCCTGTGAGCTCTTCACCTTGAGTCTCACCTGCGTTCTCAAAGACGCTACTCCTCCTGAGCTTTAAAGACTCTGAACTCTCCCAAAGAGTCCTTTCACTTATGCACTCCTTGCAGCTATGGCTTCGTGCGCTGAAAGCACTACTCCTCCTGAGCTTATCCTTCGAATCCTCAAGGGATTCTACAACTTCTATGCATCTGCAGAGTCCTTGTACGCAAAAGTGTTATCTCTTTTGAGCTTCTCAAATACTCATACCCCTAAGGGGTTTTATCCTTTTTTCCCTTCTCCTGCAGAGGGAGAATTTGGATGCCCTCCTGGATATCCTCCACTCAAGCAACCTCTTGCTAAGTGCTCAGGGTGTTCAGTAACCCTGTGAAGATCCTTCAGTGGATTCTTCTTCAATTTCCAGAACTCAAAGAGTTCCTCCTGTGTGCTTTGGAAATTACTCAATTCCCTCCTGGCAGAGTCTCAAGAATCCTCAGTGATTCTTGCTTCTTACAAAATCCCAGCAGAGTTCTTCCTTTGTGCACTCCTTGCACTGGCTCAATTCCCACCTGGTAGAGTTTTCAAGAATCCTCAGATGATTCTGACTTCTCAAGAACTCACAACAGAGTTCTTCTCCTGTGCACTCCTTGCACTGGCTCAATACCCACCTAGTAGAGCTTTATAGAACTCCTCAGAGATTATGTCTGCAACTGTGTTCTCCATAGCCTTGCCTCCTGAGGTGTTCAACAACCTCAAAGGTCTTCCTTTGAATTGTTGATTTCAGCTACTATGCCCACCTAGCTCGTCTTTGTCTGAATCCGTAGAGTTCAGAAGTGCATCTATGCACTAGTATTCAGAGACCGTGGTACTCTGTCACGCCCTCCTAGCATGAAACCACAAAGAACCTCTCAAGCCTGAAAATCAAACAACTCCCTGCAAATGTCTAACATATATCTATAGCATAAATTGAACACACAAACATTCATTCAACACAGGAAATATGCAGGAAAAACTGTTGTTTGTATTAAATGGAAAATGCTTGTTTTTACAAGGTGTTCCTGAGCATGAACTATATCAAAGTCTCATCTCCTTTTCTTCTCTTACAAATCTCCTTACAAAATGAGATCGAAATTGATCTTTTACAAGAGGGGGCTCTTAGAGCTCTTCCCTCCAATCTACCTACCCTATTCAATAGAATTGAATGGGTTGTCTAGTCTGCAAATCGGATCTAGATCTCAGCCTTACAAATATTAAAGGCCTACCTACTCTAATTCCTGCACAAAGGCATGAATTCACGGCTCAATAGCCTAAAACATTAAATTACATTCAAATTCAAAATTGAAGACGAGGGTTGCGTCTCTCTTCAGCCTTGAGTGCATGCACTGACGCGGTTGGCTGGCTAGCTGGATGATGTGGAGAGATGCTCCTACATCATACTCCTCAGCTGCAAAATTCATGAGCTCCTGCTCATGAGCTTCCTCTCTTAGCTTTGGAAATCCTCCTGGATCCCAAACAAATTTTTGGAGCTATTCATCTGCTCCATCTCTTTGCTGTTGTTGTTGTTGCTGCTGCTGCTGCTGCTTCTTCTGCTTCTTTGCTCATCTTCTCCTCGTTGGAAGTCTCTGCTGACTTTGTTTTGATCATAAGATATCTGATCTCCTCGATCACTTCATCTAGCTGCTCCAATGGTTGGCTCTATTCATGTAGTTTCCCCAGCTGCAAAAATTTCTGCAATTGGGCAGATCACTGTGATCTCCCATTCCATCTTCTTCATCTTCCTCTGTGGCCTTAACTTGCCACC
>JASDQU010100174.1:182230-197631 GCA_032191745.1 Picea mariana
AATTGACACTAAAAATAAAATAAAATAAAAGTTGAAAATTGCATAAAACTGTAAAATTATGTTGCTTACCTTATGATCTGTGTCATACATGTGTTTAACAAAACATTTGATACCTTCAAGTTGACCAACAACATTACAGCAGAGAGAACACTTTTTTTTGTGCCTTCATATAGGGATTCAGTGGCATTTTGAAGGATAGGTTTATCCAAAATATATTCATCATCATTGTTCTCATCACTGTCATCATTATCATCCTGCAAGTTGTCCTCCTCCAAGTTGACATCATCATCCATTGGAGCAATATAAATGTCTTGGATCAATCTACTTGTCCCATCATCATCAATTGTATTATTAATATCATCATTTTCCATAGGAATAACATGATCATCATTATCCACATGATTAAGTTCAGCTTGTTCTTCAATATTATTTCTATGAAAACGTCTCCTGCTAGGCGGCATCACATTCTTAGGATGATTTTTCTTTAATAAAAACAATAGAAGCAATAAAATACAGTTAGAGTATATCACAAANAAAAAAAAAAACAATTAATGTATAATACCCTTAAATATTTATAATAACTAATTACTTACCATGGGACGATATTCATTGCCCCCTTCAACGTGCCCATTCTACCTACAATGATTTTCAACTATTTTTAAAGGTAGTCTTCTTCCATTAAAACCCCTGCATTCACAACAAGGGCAATAACATTTCCCATCACCATGAATCACCATTTGCCACTTTAACATAACAAGCTCTCTTTTCTCATCTGGAAGTGACATTGTAATTACCTATTACAACAAATCCATTGAAACATTATAAGTACAATATACAAATCTATTCAAATAATTTGGTATATATTTAGATATTTGTAATGAAAATTATACAGCATGTTCTGAAAAAATAAGGGACAAGGCATGAAACCTAAAATCAGCTAGAAAAAATAAGGGACAAAGCATGAAACCTAAAATCAGCTAGAAAAAATAAGGAACAAAGGATGAAACCAATGCATTTCATATCCAATGTACAACACTGACTATTTGGGAATCTAAATGACACTTGGTTCTAAAACAACACATTGACCTACACATAAACATCCAAACATAAATGAATCTTCTAATAATCTCTTTGTTGAGATCCACCTACTATTATGTTTTCAAAATTGAGGAACAAAATTGATAGAAGTGCAAGAAAGAGTTTGGGGAGAAAAATAAATAATGACATAAGAAGCGTAAAGGCAACTTTAATTCTCATAAAAAATGATGATGTAAAGAAAATTAATTTGAAGACAACCAATCAAATCTAGCAAGAAATTCCTTGGCATGGTAATGATAAACGGTACACTATGTTAGCGATCAAAAATAACTTGCTAATTATTTCCAAATAACATGATAAGACGAGCATTAAGAAGAAGAATCATTTTCAATTTCTTCAGATTTAAAGGCTTAGAGACAAGCTCTTAAAGATGGTATTTCAATGTATAAATCGATTTTCTTCTTAAATTAAACCTAAGTTTATTTTAGGGTTTTCGGCGGCTAAGTGGAAAATTTGACAGTGTAGTGAGCCACCGAAAGCTCTAACTTTTGACGGCTAAAGGGAAAAATGCAAGACCAATGAGCCGTTGAATGTGCTGAAGAGTCCATAATTTAATTCTTTCTGCCCAGATCACGTTTTTCGAGTTCCAAAACATGTGGGAATGGTATCAAATTAAAGATAATAATTACCAGAAGTTAAATCATCCTCCTCATTAAGTTTTGAAGACATATGGTGAAAGAAGGAAGCCAAATGGCATTTCTATTTTTGACAGAAATCACCCAACTATCAAACAGATATCTCGAACTCCATGATCTTCACCTCCAGACTGCCAAGTAATTATAAGAGGGTAAATTCGACCTACAGCGATCTTACTTGTCATATCCTTTTTTTATTATATTCAGTTTTAGTTATTTTCAGATCCATTTTTATAGGATCTTGAAATTGTGATGTAAAGGCTATAAATCCTAAGACCTTTGAGGTTTAGAAAGATAAACCATAAAATATTCTAAGGAGTTAAAATAAACCATAAAATATGATTTAAGGAGTGAAAATAAACCATAAAATAGTTCAATAACACCAAATTACTAAATCACACACAAAAAAATTAAGCACCGACCTTCAAAATCTCAGCTTTGTAGAGTCTGATCAATTCAATGTTTCTCTTCTTGAAAGAGAATTTAAATCAAGATTTCATAAAAAACCAGAACACCATTGCATCAGAATACCTGAATGATTTCTGCAACTATAGAAAATGATTGTCACAACTATAGCAAATTTGTCGTAACTGAGATATATATATAGGATTGATTTCATTGGTCTTCCGACCAATTTGGTCAAATTGACCAAACAATAAGTCAATGACAGTTTGATTCTCACACATGCCATAGTTGGTCGTTATAACAACTGAAGTTAGTCGCTATAGAGACTAACTCATGGTTGGTCTCTCTAGCGACGAAAGTTAGTCACTATAACGACCAACGTGGAATGTTGGTCGCTAGAGTGACTAACATTTGGACCCCGAAAAAAAAAATAGTCCAAAAAAAAGAAAAAAAATTACGACAAAATTCTAAACCGTCGTAATTTCTGTGCATTGAAAGTCATGTGGTTTCATTCTTGAATATTACTAGTGTTTATCTATCTTATCTCTTGCATATTTTTTTGGACTTTTAGCAATTGTTTAGCAGCTATAACACTTAGTTTCTTCCTAATATATATATATATTTACTGGTGCAATTAGGGATAAGGAGCTTAAATTTATTTTTCACCTAACATTTTATGCATATATTTGGCTTGTTCTTGTGTCTCGGGAAGGTATAATCACTCTTTACAAGCATTCTTACCTCTTGGAAACCTTTGGCTACCACCAAGACTCCTTCTCAAGCCCTTTCACATTTTATATATTGACCTTTAGGGGGGCCTTCTTTCATTTCTTCACTTTCCATCTCATTTCCCCCAAGGTCACCGAGATTCCCCCCTTGAGGTGATTCTCTCATCTACAAAGTGATGGGAATACCCGCCTAAGGTGACAGTGAGTAGGTGTTCTCTTAATTGTCGTCATTTTGTGGTTGGTTCGAGATTTTCCCAACCTAAAACTTGTGCGATAACATGCATGATGGTTTAGTGGATACTAGGTAAGTTTGGTGGCTAATAAAAGGATAAGAAAAACCCTTACTACTAATGGCATTGAAACCTTACAAACAGAGTGCCTTAAGTATTAGCTTATGTATAAATTTAGTAAGGGGGGGTTTCCATCTAATTTTCCTAAAGTAGAAAAAATCAATGGGAATTTTTGTGGGTACAACAAGGTTATTATCTTGAGTAGATTCAAATGCATTATTTATCTTAGAGTATTGAAAGTAATTATCTTTCCTAATCCTACTCTTATATTCTTTATCCAAGGAAATTTAACATTTCTATCCTAGTTATCCTAGTGGAATCCTTACTCTTGTGTTCAATTAATTTTAGTTTCTCACTAGAGACTGTATAAGTTTCACCGGGTAGGTTATAGATTTGATCCAAGTCTTCTACTAAATGCATGCATTCATAATTATCACCTTCCTCACAACCTTGATTTCTAGGACATTCAATTTCCCTATGACAATCGTAGCAAGGAAAACACCAAAGGTTCTCTTCTTGGTTAATCATATTGAAAGGGATAAGGGTATTAGGAACTATTTTAATGGGAGGAGGTCTATTTTTGTTCCATACTTGGTTTCCTCTAAGTGGATAATTGTTATCAAGTTGAGGTATAGGAGAAAAAACTTTAGGTTTCTCCCTTTCCATTTCTAAAATTGTTATCTTATTTAGGATGGTGGCTTGGGATTGTAAAATCTCAATTGTCATTTGACCAAATTTTTGGGCTAAATACATTATAGGATTAGGGACAGGATTGTTGGAGATACTTCACACACACCTAGGATTTATTTTTCCTAAGGTTTTCCCTATGTTTATTAGTCATTATTCAGTCTCCTATAGTTTAGGGAGAATATTCATTTTCCTACATTCTACGAGAATATTCTCTTGAGTTCACACTTTAGTTTGATCAATTGAGTGGAATCTTAATGCCACATTAGTTTCATCACCATGCAACATTGAGATCATCACCTATTAATTTTCATTTTCCTTGAGATTATCACCATACTAGCACATTATTCATGATTCCCTAATATCCTCCTCACTTCACTATGTTTCAAAAAGTTAATTGAAGACTAAGAGACTAGTTAGCTCAGACTAGGTGGCAGTTTACTCTCGTAATTATCGGTGTGTGTCCAGATCACTCTATACCACCACTATGGTGCATTGGATTCTCCTCCAATGTGCATTAGTTGAGTTATAAATAGTATATAATGTGTAAACTATCATTCATTCATTTGGTTAATGCAAATTTTTTTATTCTCACTCTCTCGTTTCCATATTTTCTCTTTTATTTGCAAACTGTGTATGTATTATTGTTGTCTAGATCTTATCTATACAGGTTCATTCACATTTACATGGTATCAGAGTTGATGGATTTCTAGGGAAAAGACACACTAGATTCTTTTTCCAGGCACTGAATATTGAAGACAGTGGGAAAAATGGAATTTCCAAAAGAATTCATTCTTACACCATACAATTTATTTACATGGAAGGACAAGATGATAATGCATCTCTGAAGTAGAGGATTATACAGGTTAACCATGGACACAGAGACCGAACCCACATCATCCATAGAAAAATACAAGTATCTGAATCGGATGGATGAAACGTTTATAATTGTTTGCAGACTCATTTCTCATGAGCTCCTCTTTCACGTATACTCCTATAAAACCCCCAATGAAGTCTGGACCACCATGGAAGGACTTTTTGGAAAATAGGATGAGATGAGGGGACATATACTTGAGGTGGAATTTCTCACTTTGGGTCCAAAAACCTTCGAAAATATCCAAGATTTCTTTACCAAATATAAGGATTTGTTGTCGCAACTCAAGGCTTGCGGGGTTGATAAATATAAGGAGGAGAAACAAATGGTTATTACCATTCTCTCCAAAATTGGTCCGAAATACTCAGTTTTTGTATCCACATTTCATTCAGTTAAGCCTGCCTCTAGAGCTACCTGGAAAATTCCTTCTCTTGAGGTCTTTATTGAGTTTTTTATGCAAGAGCATAAAAAGATCATAAACATGGGAAAAATAAAAGGCCTAAAGGTGCATGCACTTTCTATGCAATATGGTAGAAGTCACCAAAATCAAAAATCTAAAAACCAAGACAAAAGGACGGCACATGAAAATCCAAAGAAGGAAGGGTACTCAAAACCCTTCAGGGGAGAAATGAACTTATTGCCATAAAGAATTCCATTCAGAATCCACATGTATGCAAAAACAAATAGATAAAATGGCCCAAATACTTAAAAAAAACAACCTTAGATATCGCATCCCTGAGGGTACCAAGAAGAAGAAGCCAGAAGATCAAAATCCCAAGAAAGGTAATTCTAGCCATTCTTTGATTGCCATCAACTCCTCTCCCAATGCCTAGATTGTAGATTCAGACACATCACACCACATCAAATCCATAAAAGAAGACTACTCTTCATTGGATGTATGCAAAGGTCCTCCTATTCTAATGGGGGACGACTCTCCAGTCGAGGTCACCGACAAAGGAAGATTTGAACTCACAAACGGGAGCTTCGAGAATGTCCTACACATTCTCAAACTCCCCATCATCTTCTCTTTGTGTATCATATAAAAAAATATGGCACCAGAACGAGAGTAATATTCACACCTGATGTTTTAGATATATATGGCATGCAAACCAATTCCAAGGTTGCTACTGGTGAGGTAAATCATCAATCCAGACTCTACACATTTTCTGAATTTATTGAACCAGATTCTGCATTACTACTTACCCATGTTGATGAAAGCAGTAGGATATGGCATGAAATGTTCGGGCATTGAAATTCCAGATATATGAAACATATTAGAAAGCAGGGAATAGTTGATGGTCTACCTGACATCCACTTCTCTAAAGGAATTTGTGAGGGATGTGTTCTTGGAAAAGACCCTCAAAAGAAATTTGACAAAGGAAAGACTCATAAGACTTCCTTTCCTTTGGATCTGATCCATAGTGACCTCATGGGCCCTTTTCCCCTTTTCCACATCCATCAATCAGTAAAGCAAGGTACATTCTCATTTTTGTTGATGATTTCTCACGCTTGACATGGACTTGCTTTCTTAGGAAAAAATATGAGGTCTTTCAACACCTCAAAGATTTCAAATCTCTTGTTGAGACACAGTCGAGAAAGAAGATTAAATTACTCCAAGCAGATAATGGGGGGGAGTATATAAACCATGAGATATAGAATATTTGTCTTGAGGTTGAGATTCAATTGCAGCACATGGTTCCTTATACTTCGTAGCAAAACAAAGTGGATCAGTGGAAAAATAGATCCCTGAAAGAGATGGCATCATGAATGTTGCATGCAAAATCACTTCCACGGAGATTATGTCTTGAAGAACTTAATTCTGCAACCTACATCCAAAATATATCTCCCCATAAATTTTTCAAGGATAAAACCCCCTTCGAGGCTTGGAACAATCTCAAACTAGAATTGACCCACTTCCGTATATTTGTTTCTCGTGCATGGGCCAGGATTCCCTCTAAGAAGAGGAAGGCACTTGATCCACAGAGTATAGAGTGTATATTTGTTGGATACCCTGATGATGTGAAGGGATACAAACTTGATCTCTCCTCATACTGTCTCATAATTGAGCATAGTGTGCAATTCAAGGAAAGTATCTCGCATGTACCTCAACAACCACATGCAGACATTTTTGTTCTTCCACCTGTCAAAGATGATGAGCATGCACATGTCAACACTTATTCATATGAGAGTTATAATTCATAGGATTTAGATGATTCAGATACAAAGTCATTACAATTGGATGCAGAGTCAATTCATGCAAATGAATATGCAGAGCCAGAGTCGAGGAACAAGTGGGCCAAGACTACTCTTTAGGATACAATATATATTGTTGAGGATTCATCTGATACCAGGAGGAATTGATCCAATTTCGAGGAGCCTCCTCTTTCACTCACTTCCACTGAATTGATGCCACCCAGACATATTTTCTCAGTTCAGTCTTTAGATCCACGGTCCTATGGCAAGGCTGTTGGGAATCCCTTTTGAGAATCCACCATGCAGGAGGAGTACAACTCCCTCCTCAAGAACCAAACTTGAGATCTGGTTCCCCTTTATGTAGGAAGGAAACTTGTTAGGTGCAGATGGGTCTACAATGCCAAGAGCATAGTGTATGGACAAGTTAGAAGATACAAAGCTAGGATAGTTTCCATGCTTTCAGCAAGTGCATGGAATTGACTATGATGAGACCTTCACTCCAGTAGCAAAGATTGATTCCATATGTTTGGCACTTACCATTGAGGCATCCAAGGAATGGGAAGTCCATCATATGGACATGAAGAATGCATTTCTTCACAGAGATATCTCTGAGGATATCTACATGGAGCAGCCCTAAGGCTTTATGCAGGATTCATCTTTGGTCTGTTGACTGAAGAAGTCTCTTTATGGACTCAATCATGCTCTAAGGGAATGGTATGCCAAGATGGACTCCTACCTGGTGTCATAGAACTTTGTACGTTATAAGTTAGGCCCGAATGTTTATATGCTCAGGACGTTTGATTCACTTCTACTCCTAGTTTTGTATGTTGATGATTTGTTGATCATCAGTTGCTCGACTTCAGTGATTGTGGTAGTCAAGAGGATTCTACATGATAGGTTCTTGATGAAGGACATGGGTCTGTTACATTTCTTCCTTGATCTTGAGATCATTTAGGATGCATCTGGAATCAAACTATCTCAGGAAAAGTATGCATGAGATCTCCTTAAGAGATTTCACATGACAGACTACAAGTCTTCCCCGACTCCTTTCCTATCAGGAGTCAGACTTGACGATGGCGGGGACACTCCATTGGTGGAAAGCACATTGTATAGACATCTAGTGGGTAGTTTGTTGTATCTCACACACTCTAGACCATACCTCTCTTATCTAGTTGGAGAAGTCTCCAGGTTCATGCAAGAGCTTCATGAGCTACATTGGAAGGCTTCAAAGTGTATCCTTTGATATGTACAAGACACCATCACCTTTGGGATTCACTATGAAACAAACTCTACATTGGACCTCATCGGGTTCATTGATTATGACTGGGTTGGCGATATCATTGATCGCAAGTCCACATCTAGTTACTCACTCAATCAGGGTTCCAGGCCCATTTGTTGGTCGAGCAAGAAGCAGGTTGACATTTCTCTATCTTTAGCCGAGTCAGATTACATAGGGGTAGTTAACATAACCATTCAGGATATGTGGCTCCATCATTTTCTCACTGAGTTGGGAATTCACTTTCATCAGTCGATCGCCATCTGGTGTGACAACCAGAGCACTCTGAAGTTTTGTAGAGATCCAATTCAGAGGCAACATATGAAGCACATTGATATCCACATGTACTAGATCTGAGCATTAGTACATGAGGGGATCATCGACCTGTAGTTTTTTCCTTCAACAAAACAGACTGTAGATATCTTCACCAAGACCTTCACTCATCCGAAGTTTCATTCTCTGCGCAGTCGTCTTGGAGTGAAGGACACAGTTTCCTAGAAACATTTAGTTCTCTTTTTGCATACATTGTACCCTGAGGGGGGGGTTTCCCATGAGGTTTTCCCTCTTTCCTCATTTATTTCACTCTATCTTTTGTTTTCAGGTACCTAAAATGGCCTCATTGTCAGGACACATTCTTTATTTTCACCATAGGGATGTTCAAGGGAGGTGTTGGAGATACTTCACACACACCTATGATTTCTTTTTCCTAAGGTTTTCCTTATGTTTATTAGTCATTATTCAGTCTCCTATAGTTTAGGGAGAATATTCCTTATCCTACATTCTAGGAGAATATTCTCTTGATTTCACACTTCAGTTTGATCAGTTGAGTGGAGTTTTAATGCCACATTGATTTCATCACCATGAAGCATTGGGATCATCACCTGCTAATGTGAATTTTCCTTGGTATTATCACCAGTCTAGCGCATTACTCATGATTCCCTGATCTCCTCCTCACTTCATTTTGTTTCAGTCATTTAACTGAAGACTGAGAGACTAGTTAACTTAGACTAGGTGGTAGTTTACTCCCGTAACTGTCGGTGTGTGTCCATATCACTCTAGACCACCACAATGGCGCATTGGCTTATCCTCCAATGCACATTAGTTGATTTATACAGATTATATCATGTGTAAATTATTATTCATTCATCTGGTTAATGCAATTCTTTGATTCTCACTCTCTCGTTTCCATCTTTTCTCTTTTCTCTACAAACTGCGTATGTATTCTTGCTAGATAGATCTTATATGTGCAGGTTTTTTCACATTTACAAGGATGGGGATTATTCATAACCATATATTTTATCTTAGTCGTATCCCTTTGAGCACTAGAAATTTTATATTAGAATATGTTGACGTAGGAAAGTTTTCCTTCAACAAACATGGGTACTCCCCAGTACACTCTCGTGATTAGACTTTGCATCATTTGGTTTAGGAGACCCATTCGGATTCTGGCCCAACTACCATTTCTAGTTTGGGGGGATGATTAAATGGTTATGGATGCAATGGAGAATGCATATGACACTAACTAATTGCAGAAGTAAAATCTAATCTATCTTATCCTAGCTAGGAGCGACTATAATAACTTATGAGCAATCAGAAATGCCACTAATCCATGTGGAGGCTTCTTTCAGATAGTTGTTAAGAATTCATAGAGTTAGATAACACATGCACACAAAGACATAACCAAATTATTCCAAGATATGAAATTACATGCATAAACTACTCAACATATTAGGATAAATAGGAAGAGAGAAGAAACCAAACTACAAGAAAAAATTATGTTTGCACAAGAAAAGTCTTTAAACAAAACAACATTCTTATGGCACATGTAAACAACATAACAACCTACTGGAAATAGTTCATAGAAAAAAAACCATCAAAAAGAGTAGTTATCTCTAATAAAATTGGCCCTGAGGGATTCTCAATATTAGTTCAGAAAATAGTTCCTGAACTTACAATACTTGAAGAGCCCTTTCAAAATGGCCTCTTCCAATATTTATAGTAATCTTAGTAACTGCCTATGGGGTTTTCTTGGATTCTACAAGAAGCAGTTATGAGACTCTTTATCTTCCCCTCTCAAATGATGTTGACATGTGTTACAATAAGACAAAAATGATTATAGTTGAAAAAAAAGACAAAATAGGAGACAATTGTGGAAAAAATTGAATTTGTTGTTTTGTCTTTCTTTACTTGTCCTTGTCTCTCAATTATGCTTCCCACACTTCATGGTGTCCTGCGATGGAGATGATTGTGTGGTATAGAAGCACCTCCAAGGTGACTTCGTGAGAGGTTGATTTGTACGAGAGGTTTTTCATGACTCTCATCAAGTTAACCATAAAATCTTGGACCATGTTCTGCGTTTTGGCTGGATTGACGAAATGTTCTTCCATCAAATCTATTGTTACCATAATCCTAGCTTGGGAATCAACTTTTCTTTTCCTCATGTTTGAATCAAATTATTCAAAACACTGCTCATCAGATTTTATTTTTCTGAGTGATTATATTGGAGGCAAATTTCCTTTATGTGTCATGATGTGTGTTGCATTGTGCAACTATGAACAAATTTCTAGGGAATTCTTTATATCTTTCTTGGCCTTCTCCCCGACTTGATGGAAATTATCAAGGGAAACATAATAAAATTTTCATTCCCACTATGGTATATGGGGACATATGGTTGGGATGTCTAAATTCTCAACAATACATCAGTGCATCTCGTTCAACCCTTCTCTATTGGCAATGAATTCCACATTCTTGGTTTGTACAATGTTGTGTTGGGCCATGGTTTGCACCGCCAACTATTGGAAGACTTGGAGGTTTTCATACAGGTCAGTTACCATCTCGTGGAGTTCCATTCTAACTCTTTCTGTGCATATATTGAATTCCTTAAGGCCCCCCTTGTCTCCTTTCCCGTGCCTAATTTTCTTCCTGCTCTCTAATCCAATCAACATTTTCCTTATTTTAGCAGACTAGGTATTTAAAATTTTGTTTTGATTCCATAGTGAAGGAAATGTTGATGGATGCAATAGTGAATGGGTCCTTCTTGACATATTATGTCACCATGGTTTCTGTAAATATTGATAGGGGAGATTTCTCAATGAATGGGATTTTTTTTGTTTATTTTTGTACAATTTTCTTAGAGGCCTTGTCAAACCGAAATGCCTTTATATTTTACACCTTGTGAGCCTTGGAGGGTGTGAACATCCCCAATCTAATTTTGTCAAGTGGGAAGTTCCCACTGGTGAGTGGGTCTTCTGCCGATGACCTCGAGATATATGTATCCATGGGAGAAGCATCATTTTTCAATGCTTTCTCATATTATTTCCTTTTCTCCTCCTCCACTACTTTCATTGTTACTTTGTCGATTACCCTCTTCTATGATTCTATCGCTTTTATTTCTCTAGCTTCCGCTACTGCCTTGACTTCATCTACAAATTCCTCCTATTTTTTCTTCTATTCATGTGTGTCCTACTTGTTCTTCTACACCTTTTTATTTTGGCTTTGTCGCTTAGCCATTGTTGCTTCCCCAACTTCCTTTTGTTTTCTCTACTCTACCTCTTCAGCTTATTTTCTTCTTTTGTTTTCTTTTTCTTTAATAGCTTCAGCTAGTTTCCTTTTCCTTTCTTATTATGTTGTTTCTACTATTGATTCAAAGTTTTTGGCGGTGGTTGTGGCTTCTATTTCCACTTATTCATCATATTTCTTATGGGCCTCGCAGGCTCTTTGTTCATCTGAGATTCTTCCTAATGGGATTCCCTTTCACCTAAATATGAACTCATGGTTAGTTATAGCAAAACAATGAATATCCTCTTCTTCCCAATCGTTTTTCGTGTATTATCATTTGTGCTTGTTTCAAAGGAAGTGTTTCTTTAACACCTTCATAGGATCATACCTATGAAATATCTCTTCCCTAAAGTGGAAAGACGTCAGTGTGTCCACTTCATCCTGGGTCTGCTTAATGTATTCAATGGAGTACGACCTGACCCATAATGATAAAGGGGGGTAGATGATGTTCTTTTCCATGTGCATAGTTGCACCAAGTCTGTGAACCATAGTACGAGAAGTAATTTCTTGTAAGACCAACTTGCCTAGGAAAAATATTGGAAGAAAATTTGGAGTTTTGGTGGCTCCATATATATTCTCAAATATGTTCCATATTCTAAGAGGTACCGGTCTCCTATCCTTCATACTATCTCATGTGATTTTTCTTTCATGCACAACATAGGTGCATCGAAGATAATATGGAATAATGGCGCTAGGAAGTGATCATGGATCTTCTCATATTATTTTCTATACTTGTGCTACCATAGCACCTTGTAGTAAATGTGGATTGGGGGCTCGATTGGCTTCCAAGCCCAGCCCATCTCTGGATATGTGTGGCGTATGCATATCATGTCTGGGAGATAGAAGGACATGTGAAAATTAGGATATTTCGCAAGGGTATTTTCTTTCACTTATTTGATAGATTCTTCCAGGGATGTTGATAGAATATCATCCTAGTTGAAAGTCTACCCAACATATATGATGTAGTAAATGAGAGGTTCCCAATTCATTGGGAATTTCGAAGCATCGGGTTCCCCATACAATATGCACAACATCACCACTGCATATTGGTAGGGTGTTCTCAGCAAGTTGGTGGTGTACTCTCTTGAGGACCTTGATTTGAATGGTTTGTTAGGCTTGTTCCAAACCTTAAACAGATCCTTCCACGTAAGTGGGAAATCCTTTATATTTTTTTCATCTAGAAATATTTCTCCTTTATTTAGGTGGTAGCAGGAAGATATAGTTGATACTTGGAAAGATACTATCGGGTGCTCCCTAGAATTGAGAATGAACTTGGTCTCCAAGTTCACATGCCTCACTATCCATGATATGGCCTCTATGTAGGGGAATACTACTATGTGGCCTGCCACCTTATACAAATTTGATTTTCTTATGCTCTTGAATACTTTGAGGTCAGAGTCGTCTTTTGCCCCTTGGCAGAAACTTTAATTATTAAACATCTGGTAAACCTCGCCCCATTTAATTGATGTTTATTTATTGATGATCCTTTTAGTTTCATAATAAATGGGTCTTAGTAGGTCTACTTCTTCCTCCTAAAGGCTTCCACTCATATAGGATTCTTCCATTAGGGCCTTGCTGGCACATTTTGATCACTTGCAACATATCTAAATATGCAAAACATATTTCTCATTAATTCACCAAAAACACCACTTGTTAGATAATAACATCACATCCTTATCATTTCATAAGGGAAAAGAAATGGAGAAAGAACGAGATTGGATTTACTTTTCATTTGGGTGATTTTCAGACCCTCCTGGAAAAATCAGATTGTTAAAGATTTAGGCATCGATACATATCAATATCACCATTGAAAAGATCATATACATCAATATGGGGAGGCGTATCAACATCCGAAGAGGAAATATTCATCAAACTTGAAAAATTTTAACTAAATTTTGGGTAAGTGTCTAAGAGGGGGACCAACGAATTGTGTATCGGCCTTGTAAGTGTTAACACCATTGATATGGTGAAGATACCATCAATGTCAATCACATGAATATTGCCGACAAGGGGGAATGCATATCGACATAGATCAAAAAATATTTTCTGACAAAGACAATGATATATTGGCATTCAATATTTAAACCTAGTTAGTATGGAGATACTTTTATCGGAGAGAATGGTTTGAACTTCGATGATAAGGCCTGGAAATATCGATGCCTAAAGTTTTATGGGCACCAATACATCTATATTTTCAATTTTTGGCTAAGTATCGATCAAGGTAATTACCATGGGTTTGGACCTGATCTTGTCCCATGGAGTTTGTCACCCATGTTTAGTCTTACCAGTGTTTTGGGTTCATGTTTAGAACACCAAATGAAATCCCATCAGTTGGTGTCGCGACAAATCAAAATGGACATAGGGACTAGTTAGGTTAGGTCTTCTTAGCCACAAATATCAAGAAATTAGGGCCTGCCGAAGAAATGGGTAGAGGGGTCAAGTAATGGAACAGTGATGGGGTCGGTAGGGTTAAGGAAGGTCATGGAGAAATGTAATTAAAAATGGTCTTAGAGTCGGCACACCCTCCCTAGTTCTTATGTTATATTTTAAAACGATTAAACCGATAGAAATGAAGAGATTCGTGGAAGAGATAAAATGATTCTTACCTATAAAATTGAACTCGACACATGGGTGAGAAGGAGGCTAATTTTTGAGTTGTTTCGTTGCCTGGGCTAATTTTTGAATGTGCTCCTAGTGCTTCGGTGACAATGGTGAAAAGTAAAACCCTAGAAATTTTTATAACCCTTTTTGTTTACTTAGCAAAAACAAATGATGCAAGAAAAGGTATGTATCAACAATGAAAAAGGATTTGGCATTGAGATATGTTTTTTGTATCAGTGATCATCGCTTAAAATATGTCGCTATATCAGTGATGATAAAATAAACCATTCTAACACACAAATATTAAGTGGAAATATTTGACAGTGGTTGGTATCCTCATGTATCAGTGATGATAGTGTTATCTCCACTGATACATGAAGGAATGTCTTTGTTAAGCCTTCTAAGTGTTTCCAATCCGATGAATCGTTGATGATGAGGAGATGAATGTTGAGGTGTTGACAGGGACAATCTCATTGGCATAAATACATAAGGAAAATTCCATCAAAGTTATGAAGTAGCATGTGTATTAGAGGAAATTATGGGATGGCGCCAATACAGAAAGGACAAAATCGAAAATTTGCTAAGTGTTGGGAATTTTTCAATGTTAGTGAAGAAAAGAATAAATCGTTGATACTAGTTGTATCAGTGAGGAAAATATTAAGTTTCTAGTATAGATAGAATCAATGAGCTAATAAGGATAAAAAATTCTAAGTAAAAGATGGAAGGAGTTGAATCAAATATCATAAGGAAAAAATAACTTGGGTGATAAGATAAAGAGGTTTGTGAGACAAAAAAGGAGGGTCCCTATTTCTTGGGGAAAATGGACTCTTTGAGCAATGAAACAAGAAAAAAGGGAAGTCGTTGGTGACACACTAGGTGAAGCCATGAATTTCCTCATCAAATGACTAAACTACTATACTTGAGACGTATCAAAATTTACCATGCATAACCCAGAGGGAGAGTGAACATATCCCATGGATTTCAAAATACCATAATGCAATGAGAAAAATTTGAATAAGGAAGGAGAAGAATTATGGTCATGCCTAGATATGGTTG
>JASDQU010100174.1:207263-235469 GCA_032191745.1 Picea mariana
GAGGATCCACGTGACGTGCCACATACCACCGGAAAGAGCATGATGTATACTATCCATCCATGGGTGTTGTATATTCATTTTCATTTTCCTTCATGTCCAAATAACTTCATCAATCTTCTGGTCCAAAACCCATGACTAGGGTTGACATCAATGACAACAACCAATCTTCCAACAACTGGGAGCATTGATTTTCAATTCGGGGGTTGATTTTAAGTTTTTGTTTGCAACTTTATAGAATCTCATGGTTGCAAAATTTTGTAATTTTAACCCCCAAAATAAAAAGATGTCATTAGTCGCGCTACTTTTTAAAATGGGGATAAAAATAACCACTAAATGTGACCTCTAGAAAGAGAGAATTCTCAATGATTCTCATCAAGCTAATAACTATGTTGTCAACCTCTTATTGCTCACTTTTTTAGGCAAAACCTATCCTAAAATTGTTAATTCAAAAGGCAAAAAGTTTAAGTATAACATCAACATTTTAGAAAATTGAAAGTTATGTCATGTACTTGATTGCTATTTAATATTTGACATTTTTAAACAGAAGTTATAAGAAAACCCAGAAGTTATAACTTTGTAGGGAGTCCAGATAAGCTTAGATACATCAACTTCCAGCCCAGCTATCCCAACAACTTTCAAGTGACGATCTAAAACCTTCGGATCAATGCATATAACATGTTGTCCTTTCCGATACTGAATAAGATCTAAAACTTGTAGTGTACTGATAACATATTCTACCTTGATAGCTGTCATGTCACTAAGTTCCTGGAATAAAAGGCATTTGTAGAGTAAAGATGAAATAGGCAAGACCTCCTAAAACTGAACTGCATAATCACAAATGTTTAATTACTAAAGAGTGAAATCAAATAAATACCTTGATTGAAATGCTACCCCTATGCTTCTTAAGAATGTCAAGAAGGATCCTTGTCCAGTATCGTTTGTAACTTAATAACCCAAGATCAGACAGAGGACGCTCTGGATTCCCAACCTTCCCTTCTTTTTTGGACAATTCATATGCTGTTGAAAGTTTAGGAACACTAGAATTAGACATGCATGAAAGAAAGGGATAGTAAAATAGTGAATTGAAGAAATAATGAAACAGTATACACATATCCAATGGTTTCAATAGGACGTATCATGAATCTCAAGGTACCAACTCATATAAACAAATATTCTAAGCTACCTTTAGGAGAAAATGAAAAGAAGATTATTAGATCAAACCAATTATAATGAGGAACCACACGTAGAAAACCAAATATCATAGTTAACATAGTGAATAAAATTTGTTTGGCATAGAGGATCAGTATCACATGTTTGATTCATCTTTGCTAAAAAGAACGTGGATGATGATTACTACAAATTTCAACGGAATTTGTAATGCAAAAAACATGAAAAACAACATTGGTAAACATCTATGAGTGCTTCTGCCATTTTAATTAAAAAACAAAAAAGATGTTCAGTTCATCTTATATAGTATACACCAATTGATCCGTAAACGATAGGCCTATGGCCTGTCCATTTCACCGACATGCATACTCTAGCTCTGTCAATGTTGTATTAGTATTTCTCTGGACAACCAAAAATAAATGCCCAAAACAACAAATCTGTGGGTGCAAATTTCAAATGCATTCACAATATACTACTTGCTCTATTTTAATGGCCAACTTGAGTGGCAAATTCAATGAGATAGAAATCTAGTGTCCCTTCAAATGCTTACAAGACCAGGATCAAATGCTTTATTTTCACCGAGTATATTGTGTACAATCTGTGGACAGAGTTCCTTCAAAGAAAAACAAAATCTATGCACACTACAGGTTTGTGTATCCCAATTGCCCAACAACAACACTTTCAAAGTCTTTATATTACCAGTCCAAATATTACCTGGATGCTTGTAATAAAAATGATGGAAGGTATTCCAGTGCACTTAATATGCTTTTAATTCTATATCATACAGCCCAAACAAATCTTGTGCATAACATGGAGTGAGTACAGCATTCCAGAGGTGTCTACAAGAAGTGGAGTACAACAAGATGGAGAATGGTTGTACCAGCTATATATCAATGGAAATCAACATTGTACAAATGCCAATGTTTCCACAAACCCACAAATTGAGCAAAAGGTAATTAAAAAAGGGAATGGACAGTGTTCCAATTTCCATAAAGTGTTTCACCTTCATTCATTGACAGCTCAGAATCCAAAAAAATGTTTTTTTCTCTCCCAACGTCCAAGTCCAATGAATTGTTGTTTATACCCATTCAAAACAATGCACAAGAATTCAACCATCATACAAAATTATTTATTCAGAGTGCTGTAGAGATTTCATGATATGTAGTTATTTGTTGTAGTATGATTTCTTTTGGACTCTAGAGGCCATTTAGAGCCTCTTTGTTGATGTATTTTGGTTTAGAGATGGATTGCACTCTCTTAGTTTTTCTATCTTGGTAGGTGTCTCAGCTATGCCTATGTGTCCTAGGCTAGCTGATGGACACACAAATGACCCAGATCAGCCTTAGTTATCTTAGACTAAGTCTGACTTATGCAATCAGAAAATATTATGTTTTGAGTGGATTGTGGGGCCCAGGCTTAGTGGGGCGCACCTCATGGGCTTGTGAGTGGACTGTAGGGTCCAACTAAGGGGGCCACACCTCCTTGGAGACTATATTGGCACACAAATCAAGGAAGAAAAGGTGGAATATGAGATAAAGGTAGGGGCTGAGGGTGAGAGGACATATTTCTCATTTGTGAGTTGAGCAAGTGAGCTGAAGGAGGGTGCATGAAATGAAGAGTGTGGTTGAGTTTCAATGAAGAGTAAGAGCTAAACAAAGAAACCAACTTTAGGGGCACATGAGAGCTATTTGAGTAGAGCAAGGGAAGCAAGGAGCTAGTAGAATTTGCTGAAAGTGGGAAGTGGGAAACTTCTCATCTTCTCAGGGCCGTACTATACAACAACTGAGCAACATAAATTTATGGGTTGTTCAGAGGTCTAGAAGGATGCACTAAGGAAGCCATACAACACTTGCAAGTAGCCAAGACAACTGGGCCATATTGTGGCCTATTAGTCTGAGTTTTGGAGGGTCATACAGCTCCCAGAACATGGCAGATTGGTGCTGTAACAATTTCTGAAGTTACTGTTATAGTTTTCTGAGTTTTACTGTATGCAATTTTTGTTGATAAACTGGTTCAAGAAGATCAATAAAACCCCTCCTTAGTTGGTTTTCCCCACACTAGGGTTTCCAGGGTAACTTCTGGTGTTTGTCCATTTATGTGCTTGGTTTACTGTATGTTGTTGCTGTCTATTTTATATTAAATAACTCAGTTGTAGGTTGCATGCATAATTCTGAAATTTATAACAGCAGGTATAAATTTCTGGTTTAGTAGATTATTGGCATTAAGCTCTTTGTCTTGGGTTATAATAAATCAACATGGTATCAGAGCTCAACCTAGTACAGAAAGAGCCAAGTGACTTGTTGTGCAGACCAAGAAGGGTTAATCAACAAGTGAGACTAGAAAGAGTATGGGAAACAGAGCAGCTGATTCAAATGGCCAGGGCAGGCTTGAGGTATGAAGACATGCTGGAGGGTGTTAAATTTAGAGCTTCTATTAAGTTCTTTTAATTTTACTAGACAATAATAGAATAAGCAAGATCACCGAGAGAAACAAAATCGCAAGGTACACAACATTTTATCCTGGGAAACCCTCATGGGGAAGAAAACCCAACAAAAACTTCCTTGATATAGATTGCCAATACAATGCCAAGATGTCCTCTACTCTCTCTGCAAACGCTCCTATGGAACTGGGACTCTGCACCTGCAACTTCTCTGAAGCTGAGAATGGATACTCCACTCTCATTGTGACTGCTGAAATCTGAGAGTAATTCCTCTACTCCATCACGAAAACAAATTCATCTGAACTAAGAGTGGTTCAATAACTGATACTGAAGGTAGCTCTTCTTCTGTCATAGAAGTAACTTTATCTGCTATTGTAGTCATGTCTTTGTGACCCAACTAATGTACTACACCAACTGTCTTTGGAGGCAACTCAATCTCAAATATAGGGATTGCTCCCCCTGAATCTCATATTGCCATGGTTGTTCTTGTTGTCTTCATGAATACTGGAACTATTTCTTCAATTACTAGAGTAAGTGTCTTGCTGGGAGAATCCTCTCGACACAAATCAGGCTTTGTACATCATTATACTGTTATCTGCAACATGCTTGATCTATTAGATCAATCTTGGAAGTCACCACTGGCTTCCTTTCTCATATTAAGGAAAAATCCATGTCCCATTCCTTCTGATTGGCTTCCTTCTCTATTACTGAAACAAAGGAATTTTCCCAGGAGGTTTCACATCTCCTAGAAGTCTTTGAAGCTATGATCTAGTCTTCTCAACTCATGGCATCTGTCTGCCAGTCCTAGAGAATGTCTCCTTTTACCATATGATCCTCTCTGAGATCAAGCTGATTTTAGGTCTTGATTTCTTCTGAGTCTACAAGGACTTCATTATCTCTATTGGATATACTTGGTGTTGAATACCAAGTCTTAAAATGAAAATTTGAGTAAGACTTCAAACAAATTCTTCTTCCTGTCAAGGTGGCTTCATTATTCATTGACCAATTCTAATGTTTGATCATCTTTGGAGCCTTCTTCTCATTACAATCAATCACCATATGAGATACTCTGGATCTCAAAAAAAATAGCTTCTTCATCTTCTTTGGTACATGAATGTACACGGTCATGTACATAGTCTGCTTCATGTCTCATCTAATCTATTGGCTTCTGCAACCGTCACTATAGCTTCCTTAGGGTTGTCACTTGTGACCTACCCAGAACAAGTTTCAACAACAGACAAGAATAATACTCTTTATAATAATAAAGCAATAGTGAGAACAATAGTAGCTCCTTTAGAGCTATCACTTGTGATCTTCTTGGAACAAGGGTTAAAAGTAAGAAATACAATATGAGATGAGAGCAACACTCTTCAATCATTCCTCCATGGTGATTTGGAACGAAAACAAGAGTTTTCTCCTAGAGGATATGTTAGTTATATCTGGTAAGTGATTACAATAAGCATTCATCTCAATAATTCTCACATGCTACCAAGTATAAAGCTTTTAAGGATTGCTATCTCAAATATGAGGTAGTTATAAAACTTGACATTTGCAGAGCTTATCAACTTAATCAATCAAACTTGGAACCTAGAGTCTTGTCCTTAAGAATGAGCGTTGTTTTTTTTCTTCCTAGACTCCTTTGCTCGAGATGACAAGTATTCTCTTCAACCTGTCCTCTGTATTGAGATAATATGGCTTCTTGACAGAAATCTAGGTTAGAGAATAAACTCTATAATCTCAACTTTAATCAATCTAATACCTTGACTTTAATTTTGACCAGTTGTTAATACGATGGTCATAACTTCAACATACAACCTATATGTTCATAATATCATAAATAGATGCATATCAAAATAATCGAACCTGAGGTGCATTATTCCTCTGAATATGCTGGATTTGAGATTCTTCTGGATCTATGACAAAATATCCCTTCTCCTGCAAGTACCCTTTATAATAATAATGCATTTTAAACATATGTAACTACATACCTATGACAGTATCTTGCTAGGGTAAGGTACACTAGGACAACAATCCCAACACTTCAAAAAAAATTTCACTGCAACTAGCACTGCAACTGATACTACAACTACAGCTGTAACTATTATTGTAGCTGCAACTGCAACTATAACTGCAATTGCAACTACAAATGGTACTTCAACTGCAACTGCAACTTAGGGTTTTATGAGGAAACCCTAATTTTTCAAACTTCAAATTTTGGAATTCTAATCCAGGGACTAGATACACTAGCCTCAGGCGAGTAGGCTAGAGCAGTTTGTTTTCAAAAAATCCAAATTTTACCCCTTGAAACTGAGCCTGCGCAAATCTGGACTAGTACTTCGGGTAATAGTTCTGGTTTCCTGATTTTCTTGTACCAGTCAAAACTAGGGTTTCACTTTTTGGAGGCTCTAGCAACTGAAAAGGTGTGCTCAAGTTGCCAATGAGTTCTCTAGGCTAGGGCACACTTCCCTAGATGGTTTTTAGGCTGAAATTCCTTTCCAACAAAAAGCCCTAATTTTCTTGTACATCAACAATGAAGTTTTTCGTAACCCAGTGAAAGGTTCTCTATTCAGTCAAGCTTTGAAACCATGTTAAATTTAGAGCTGCCATTAAGTTCTTTTCATTTTACTAGACAATAATAGCATAAGCAAGATCACTGAGAGAAACACAATCAGAAGGTACACAACATTTTATCCTCGGAAACCCTCATGGGGAAGAAAACCCAACAAAAACTTCCTTAATATAGATTTCCAATACAATGCTAAGATAAAATACCAAACACTAGAGAATATCCAAGACTAAGCAACATGCTTCTCTCTCCTTCCAACTGCAACTACCTCCAAGACTTGCGCACAAGATGAGTGACTTAGTGAGTAAGTAAGTGAGGCACCATCCTCACTTATTTATACTAGCTGGGAGGTGCTAGGGTTATGTCTCTTTACCAAGATGGTCCGATGTAGTGTCCCCAAGACCGAGCCCTTTGTAAATCTGGTTTATGAAATAAGTTGTAAATATGTGTTGTAATCTGGTGAACCAAGTTTGTATAAGCTTGTGGGCTTATGTGATTGTTAGGCCAGAGAGCCTAAGGGTTGTACGCCAAGGGCCTGATTTTGTATCTATATGTATGCATCACATTAAAAAAATATAAACACCGTCGCATGCAGACTGACCACGATGAATGAGTGATGGGGGACTGAGCTTCCACAGAGTGGGCGAGGAATTAGGGGCTGGAAGGTGGGAAGAGGGGCTAAGTGTTGAGCCTAGGGTCTTAAGTCCTTGGGAATAATATTTTATTATTATTCCAAAAAGGCACGTGAATTATGTTGAATGTGATGTTTTATCCTAAGTTCTTGGGGAAGGACGAGGGACTGCCAAATGGGAAGGAATGCATGCTGAATGGAACGCATGCATTTCCATGGGTGACAAGTGTCGACCCTAGTGCATGTGAATAAAATGACCAAAATGAGCCGTGAGAGGGGTTCCTTGCCCATTCCATCTGATTGCCTGAGCGTGTACGGAGATCTGAGCAGTATGACTGACCCGAGCTCTGCAGAGAACCCTCATGCTTCCCTATGAGACGAAAAGCTTATGTTTGGCTCTAAAAAACCGTGTATATCCTCTGTTATGAAAGTTGAGAAGCCGGTGCTCATTTCTAAAAAGGTCGGTTTCACCCTCTCCATTCTGAGCCGTGGAACCTATGTCATTCCCTACGTGTATTATTTGTCACACGTCCTAGAGAACCAACACTGTGAGACCTTGCGCCATTGCTAAGCCTATTTGGGAAGCCCGTGTTTGTTTTTCCGGTTGGTAGTTGTGGCCACGCAGGGCTGCATTGCGTGTGGCTTGCTGGCTAGTGCAAGTTGTGATTGAGCCTGTGTATGACCTCTCTCTAGGTGAGGGAGGTGACTATTGTTGTAAGAGGCAGGTTGTCAGGCCTGTGAGAAATTCTCTCCAGGTGAGAGAGTTTGCTGGGAAGTGGTTTCCTCCAGAGAGTGTCTAGCACCAACTTCAGGCTCTGAGACTTCTTGATCCGGCCTGTTGCTGAGACCCAGAGAGGGAGGTTAGCACTGATGGACTGTGCTTGTGAAGGTGTATACTCCCGGGTGGAACAAGCATGTGGGGAATGAGAGTTTGGTAGTAGTGGGTGTAAGATGGCATCTTGGGAAGAATTCTTTCGATTTTTCTGTGTTGTTTTCCCTGTAACCTCAGCCTAGCCTAGGATTCCTTGCCTTGGGGTAGAGCTTAGTCCCATCTTAGGGGTGACCCATTGTTGAGCTAATGAACAATGTGGTTTAAGGCTGGGAGGTTCGTGGAAGGCCTGCACGTGGTTGGTGGAATCTACTACTGCTTCATAGATAAGTATCATATGATGTTTATTCATGTATTCCGCTATGTATATCAATTTAATGTTAATGCTATTGATTGCTGATTATAGCAGTAAATATTATGTTTACTCTGAGTTTAATTGAATTTCTTGATTAAATGCATGTTATTACTATAATGCCGGTATGAGCTATGTACAAAGTGGTGTTATAGTTTTATTTAAGAGCGATTAAGCCTTGGTAACAGTAAAAGGTGCGTTACAAATTGGTATCAGAGCCAAGGTTTTGACACTGAGCCTAGATGGGCCAGTTGAGTGGTCTTTGGACCGAGGGTGTGGGGTGAAATTGTGTCTGGAGGACCAATTTCGGACCCTCGTAATCTTAGGAGGTATAGCGGTGTGCGAAACCACAGCCGGTGTGGTTTATGGCCACAGGGAGAGAGGAATCCACACCAACAGTGCTGGAGCCTTAGGATATATTCGGGAGGGAAGGTGAACCCTCATGACCATAAGATCTGGAAAATGTGCGCAGGGATCAAAATTCCTTTTGAATTGCACAGGAGTGTGGGAATCGCGATACGCGAACTCCCAAAAACTAGAAAACCTGAGAAGATCTATGTTGTAGATCTAGGAGGAAGGCTCGACCATTAGATCTGGTGGAGTTGCACTCTAGTTAGTCATGAAAACCTTTTGGATTTCACAAAGTCGGGAGATGATAAGTGGGGAGGTGAACACCTCCGAAACCCGAAACCCAAAATCCTGAAACAATCTACATCGTAGATCGTAGGAAGGGAGTTGACCGTTGGATCAAGTTGACGAGTAAACCGTAATTTTAGGATTTCAGCAAACGAAAGTTCGAGATGTGGGATGCATGAACTCTTGATGCCCGAAACCCCGAAACTCCGAAAAAGATCTGCGCCCTAGATCTGAGGAAGGAGTCTAACCATTGGGTTTTTTTTGCTTGGAATGGATGTGAGTGCATGGATGTGGACCACGTGCTAGAGAATTGAAAATACAGGAGAGAGTGGTAGGACCCGATGACATCACCAATGGTGACGTGGACCCTCCGAAATGCACCATGCGCCACTATGGTTAAGGGCAACAACTGTGATATGGGCCCAGAGAGTAAAGTGAACCAAAAATTCAGATTTCGGGGATTGTAATGACAAGGAGTTAGGAGTCACTGCATAGTGAACTTCCGGTGACTAAAAAACCCAAAGTCCTGAAACCCAAAGTCCCGAAGTCCCAAAGTCCCGAAATTTGCAGAACCGACGGAGCTCAGAAAACTTATTTGAATCAAAACATTTTCTCTTGTTTACGTTGGTTATGAATATTGTAAATTTTCTTGAAGGTTAAGGGCCTGAAAAACCTCGGATTGATTGCACAGTGTGTGTGCAGAGTTCAATAGGTGTCAGGACACCAATCGAAAATTGATGCTGAGTATGGAATTGGAAGAGGTGTAGATTTCCTCCGAAACAGAGGACAAAAGAGAAGGAAAGGATGTCAACCTGGGAGTCGAGGGAACAAACTCTAATGGGCACGGAAAAGAGATATGTAAAGAAGGACGTATGATGAAACTCATTGAAAAAATGCAGAAATATGCCCAGGCTCACTGAGCTGATAGCCGAAAGCTCATCAAAATCATGGATCGGCAGGGTGAATTCAAATTAAAAATGTTGAAGAGCCTGGAAAGAATAGAAAAGAAATTGGAAAAATAAAGTGACACAAGTAGATCAAGAAGTGTCATAACCCCTGAGAGGAGAAGAAGATTGAGGAGTGGTAGCAGACATTACCATCTCTCCCCGAAGCATTCTGGCAAGGAAACACACAACAGTTCAAGCCCGTCCCCTACCAGAACACACCAAAAATTTGGAAAGGATGAATTGAAAGGGGAGATGAACAAGATCAAGCCTCCAATGTTTGATGGAGAACACAAGAAGGAGGAAGATGTCATGACATGGTTGCATAGCATGAGAAAATATTTCCAACTGCAGAATTATTCTGCCCATGCAGAAAGAAGAATTGCAATGTATCAACTGAAAGGGAAAGCATCCATGTGGTGGGATTAGTTTGTACAGGTGCAACACATCAGAGAGAAATAAGTCACTTGGAAGGAATTTAAGAGGTATTTTGAGAAGAAATACCTGACTAAAAGATACTATGACAGAAAGATGAAGGAGTTCTTCGAACTCAATCTAGGAAGCATGACTATTGATGAGTATGAACAAATTTTTTTGGAACTACTGAAGTATGTTCCATTCATCAAAGATGAGGCTGTCAAGATTCAGAGATATCTAAGTGGACTGCCACCTTCCATGGGTGACAAGATTCTGTATGATGATCCTAAGTCCATGGAAGAAACCATAAGAAGGGCGAAATGCTTGTATGAACAACAAGGAGAAAGGCCTATCCTTCAGAAGGCTTGCAATAATTAGAGGAAGTTTAAGAAGGAACAGAGGCAGAAGGGAAACAAGCCTTCCTTTTTGAGAAATAGTCTACAAGGACAGCCATCATTTAGAGAGTTAAGAATGACTGAAGAGGGAGCACAAAGGCAGAGACAAATGCCCATTCAGTGTTGGGGTTGTCAAGGAAACCACAAGTATAGGGATTGTCCCCATAAAAATGAAAAAGCCAGAGCTGTCCATACTATTCAACAAGATGAAACAGTGGAGGACATGGGCAACATAATGCCGAGGATCTATGCATCCCTGCACAACAAGCAGGCAAAATTTCAATCACACATGATTGAAGTGGAAGGTATGATTAAAAACCGACCACTCATTATTTTAATTGATTCAGGGGCTAGCCATAGTTATGTAGATCCTAGGGTGGTGGAAAGTTTGCGTTTAACAAGAATCAAACATGAAAAGTCTTGTGTAGTGCAGTTATCCACGGGAACCAAAAGGAAGGTCATTGAATTGGTTAAGTCTTGTTCAGTGGACATGAAAGGAGTAAGCACTAAGGCTGAATTGCATATTCTGTCTTTAGGCTCTTACGATTGCTTAGTTGGGATGGACTGGTTGGACCAACACCATGCCCTTATGGACTGCCGTAACAAGAGTTTTACATGCCTGGATGAAGAGGGAAATCAGGTAACATTCCAAGGAATTCCCAAAGTCGTGGCTATTAGAGACATTTCAGCCATGCAGCTGAAGAAATGTTACAGGAAAGGCTGTCAGTTATTTGTAGCCCGTGTGGGAGAAGCATCCAGTGATGTAGTCTCAAAGTTGGAAGACCGTGAGGTACTCAGAGAGTTCAAGGATGTATTTCAGAAGGTACCTGGACTACCTCCGAAGAGGAACATTGATTTTTCTATAAATCTGATGCCAGGAGCAGCTCTAGTTTTGAAAGCTCCATATAGATGAGTACGCCAGAGCTGAAAGAGTTGCAATTGTAGCTCGAAGAGCTACTAAAGAAGGGATACATTTGCCCCAGCATGTCACCTTGGGGAGCCCCGGTCCTATTTGTGAAGAAGAAAGATGGGACGTTGAGGCTGTGTATTGATTTCCGGCAGTTGAATAAGATAACTGTCAAGAACAAGTATCCTCTACCAAGGATCGATGATCTTTTTGATCAGTTGAAGGATGCGAAAATATTTTCAAAAATAGATCTCCGATCAAGATATCACCAAATGAGAATAAATGAGGAGGACATCAGCAAGACCGCCTTTAGAACAAGGTACGGTTATTATGAATTCACAGTGGTGCCATTTGGTCTGTCAAACACACCTATTGTTTTCATGTGCTTAATGAATGGTGTGTTCAGGGACTATTTGGACAAGTTTGTCATAGTCTTCCTAGACGATATCTTGGTGTATTCCAAGTCAGAGGAAGAGCATGAGAAACACCTGAGAATGGTGCTGCAAGTGTTGAGAGAACACCAACTATATGCCAAACTGAGCAAGTGTTCATTTTATCAAAGGCAGATTCATTACTTGGGACACATTATATCGGAAGAAGGGATCGCTGTGGATCCTAAAAAGGTGGAGGCCATCCGAGAATGGTCAGTGCTAAGGATTGTGGTAGAAGTTAGATCTTTTATTTGTCTGGCAGGCTACTACAGAAGGTTTATAGCTAGATTCTCAAAGATAGCTCACCCTATCACTTCCTTGCAAAGAAAGGAGAAGAAGTTTCAGTGGACGGAAGAGTGTGAGAGCAGTTTCTAGCGATTGAAGCAGTTGTTAACCAGCGCTCCAATCCTGAAGATTGCAGATCCAAATATGGATTTCGTGGTGTGCACATATGTGTGTAAGGAGGGGATGGGAGGAGTTCTCAGCCAAGAGGGATTTGTAATCTGTTATGAATCTCAAAAGCTGAAAGAGAATGAAAGAAATTATGCCACTCACGATTTAGAGATGGCAGCGATTGTCCACGCATTGAGAAAATGGAGACATTACCTCATGGGAAGGAGATTCGAATTGAGAACAGACCACAATGGTCTAAAGTATTTATTTGATCAACTGACTTTAAATGCCAGGAAAAGCAGATGGATGGAGTTTCTGTGTGAATATGACTTTGATATCAAGCATATCAAAGGGAAAGAAAATAAGGTGGTCGATGCACTCAACAGAAAAGTGCACGAATTACATGCTACAACCATTAGCATGTACAAGACTGAGATTAAGGACAGAATTTTGGAAGCTGCAAATGTTGTTTTGCAGTACAGTGGTCTGGTAGCAAAGCTACAACAGTGTGAGAGACCATAGACCCAGGGAAGTTACACATTAGGAACCAATGGCTTACTTCTGTATAAAAACAGAGTGTATGTACCCAATGTCCAAGAATTGAAGCTGGCAATTCTAAAAGAAATGCATAACATGGCTTATGCTAGACATCCTGGATATCAGAAGATTGTGGCAGCAGTCAAAAGCCATTATTTTTGGTTGGGTATGAAGAAAGAAATCACTGAATACATCGCCATATGTATGGAGTGCCAAAAATTTAAGGCTGAGCATAGGTACCCAGCAAGGTTGCTGCAGCCTTTACCCATTCCTGAGTGGAAATGGGAAGTGTTGACAATGGATTTTATCACAGGTTTTCACAGAACAAGCAAACAACATGATTCAATCATGGTGGTGGTGAACAAGCTTACAAAAGCTGGCCATTTTATTCCACTAAAAACCACTCATAGGGTAGCAGAAGTTGTTGATAGCTTCTTAAAAGAAGTGGCATGCTTGCATGGAATTTCTAAGACAATTGTGTCTGATAGGGACCCAAACTTCACCTCAAATTTCTGGAAAGGACTATTTAAGGGATTCAGAATGAATCTGAACTTTAGTACATCGTATCATCCTAAGTCTGATGGACAGAAAGAGAGGGTGAATAGAGTAATAGAAGACATAATGAGAATGTATGTGATGGATAAACCATAAAGATGGGAAGACTACCTACATTTGGTAGAATTCGCCTACAATAATGGGTATCATTCATCGTTGAAGATGAGCCCATTCGAAGCACTTTATGGAAGAAAGTGCAACACTCCAGTGAGCTGGGATAATCTAGTTGACAGAGCAGTAGTTGGGCCTGAGCTACTCAAAGAGATGGAAGACCAAATGATAAGGATTAAATAGAATCTAAAAGCTGCCCAGGACAGACAGAAAAGTTACGTTGATAGTAAAAGAACCCACAGAGAATTCAAAGTGGGTGACCATGTTTTCCTGAAAGTGAAAACTAACAGGAGTTCCCTAAAGCTGGGAAGTTGCACCAAGTTGGCAGCAAGATTTTGTGGGCCATTTGAGATCCTGGAAAGGATTGGGCTAGTTGCATACATGCTTGCATTACTTGCATCTATGACTATACATAATTTGTTTCATGTTTCACTGCTTAAGAGATATATACCTGATGCTAATCATGTTATCGATTGGAATGTGATTCAGGTGAAACCAGAAGGTGTCCTACAAGTGCATCCTATGCGAATATTGGATAGGAAAAGTAAACAGCTCCGGAATCAAGCCATAGATCTTGTAAAGGTCTAGTGGACCTGGTACGGTCCTGAGGATGTGACATGGGAGCATGAAGAGGTTATGCAGGTAGAGTACTCGCATCTTTTTGAAAGTTTTGAAAAAGCTTGCAGAGACAGTGTAAGGTTGCACTGAGGATAGTGCAAAAATAAGAGGAGGGGAATTGTAGTGTCCCCAAGACCGAGCCCTTTGTAAATCGGGTTTATGAAATGAATTGTAAATATGTGTTGTAGGTTGGTGAGACAAGTTTGTATAAGCCTGTGGGCTTATGTGATTGTTAGGCTAGAGAGCCTAAGGGTTGTAGGCCAAGGGCCTGATTTTGTATCTGTATGTATGCAACACATTAATAAAATATAAACATCGTCACATGTAGACCGACCACGATGAATGGGTGATGGGGGAATGAGCTTCAATAGAGTGGGAAAGGAATTAGGGGCTAGAAGGTGGGACAAGGGGCTAAGTGTTGAGCCTAGGGGCTTAAGTCCTTGGGAATAATATTTTATTATTATTCCAAAAAGGCACGTGAATTATGTTGAATGTTATGTTTTATCCTAAGTTTTTGGGGAAGGACGAGGGACTGCCAAATGGGAAGGAATGCATGCTGAATGGAATGCATGCAGTTCCATGGGTGACAAGTGTCAACCTTGGTGCATGCGAATAAAATGGCCAAAATGAGCCGTGAGAGGGGATCCTTTCCCATTCTATCCGACTACCTGAGCGTGTACGAAGCTCTGAGCAGTACAACTGACCTGAGCTCTGTAGAGAACCCTCGTGCTTCCCTGTGAGCCAAAAAGCCCGTGTTTGGCTCTGAAAAACCGTGTATATCATCTATTCTGAAAGATGAGAAGCCGATGCTCGTTTCTGAAAAGGCTAGTTTCACCCTCTCCATTCTGAGCCATGGAACCTGTGTCATTCCCTACCTGGATTATTTGTCACATGTCCTAGAGAACCAACATTGTGAGACCTTGCACCATTACTAAGCCTATTTGGGAAGCCCGTGTTTTGTTTTTCCAGTTGGCAGTTATGGCCATGCAGAGATGGACTGCGCGTGGCTTGCTGGCTAGTGCAAGTTGTGATTGAGCCTGTGTATGACCTCTCTCTAGGTGAGGGAGGTGATTGTTGTTGTAAGAGGCAGGTTGTCAGGCCTGTGAGCAATTCTCTCCAGGTGAGAGAGTTTGCTGGGAAGTGGTTTCTTCCAGAGAGTGTCCAGCACCAGCTTCGGGCTCTGAGACTTCCTGATCCAGCCTGTCTCCGAGACCCGTAGAGGGAGGTTAGCACTGATGGACTATGCTTGTGAAGGTGTATACTCTCGGGTGGAACATGCATGTGGGGAATGAGAGTCTGGTAGTAGTGGGCGTAAGATGGCATCTTGGGAAGAATCCTTCCATTTTTTCTATGTTGTTTTCCTTGTAACCTCATCCTAGCCTAGGATTCCTTACCTTGGGGTGGAGCTTAGTCCCATCTTGGGGGTGACCCACTGCTGAGCTGATGAGCAGTGCGGTCTAAGGCTAGGAGGTTCATGGAAGGCCTGCATGTGGTTGGTGGAATCTACCACTGTTTCAAAGATAAGTATCAGATGATGTTTATTCATGTATTCCACTGTGTATATCAATTTAATGTTAATTTTATTGATTGTTGATTATAGCAGTAAATATTATGTTTACTCTGAGTTTAATTGAATTTCTTGATTAAATGCATGTTATTACTATAATGATGGTATGAGATATGTACAAAGTGGTGTTATAGTTTTATTTAAGAGTGATTAAGCCTTGGTAACAGTAAAAGGTGCATTACAATCGACTTCTTCAACTAATGGTTAAAACCACTTTAATTAGTCCTAGGGGTCGAATTCTCAATTAGCACCATATAAACATGGTTTGACCAATCCGCAATAGGGGATTTGGTCATACATAAGTCCTGACATGATCAATCAACAAAAGGGGATTGATCTATATAATAATAACTCAATTATAATTAGAATATTCTTCGCAGTTACAATATTTCAATAGAGGGCACCCTCAAACTTCAGTCCTTGGAGGGAGCGAATGGGTTTGTTGTTAGAGGAGAATGGCTTGTGGGAGTTTGTTGAAGGCAAGGCTATACTCCTAGATGATCTAGCACAACAAGAATCCCATCTCAAGAAGGATGTGAGGGCCAGGCGAATAATTGTGGATGGATTCAAAGACCACATTATTCCTCACCTATCTGGCAAGAAGACAACCAAGGATATGTGGGAGTCCCTAGTAAAGTTGTACCAGTCTGATAGCTAGAGTAGGAAGATGTTGCTTAGAGAGAATTTGAGAAGCACGAAGATGGCCAAGGGAGAGTCGGTGGTTACTTATGTTGAAGCTTTACTTATACAACTAGCAGTTACGATTCTTCTTTATTATTATAATCATTTAGCACATTAGCTTCATAAATAATATCACTTAAAGAGAGGCAATCACAGAAACTATAGAGACACAGATTATCCTAGGAAACCCTCATGGGGAAGAAAACCCAACAAAACTTCCTCAATATAGATAGACCAAAGACTGAACAAAAGATCCTCCTCTACTCCTTCACTAGGAAGAGTAGCGCACCACTTGAGCAAGAAATACCAAGAGATAGACTAGAAATCCTCCTTAACGTCACCCCCCATTGCAACAACTTCTCCTCCAAGACTTGCGCACTACAAAGCTAGGTGTGTATGTGTCCAAATGAGGCACTGACCTCTCTTATAAATAGTGGTCTGGCTAGCCTATAATTAGTTTTGGGTCGACCTGTCACTTTACCCTCTTAATTTAAAATTACTTGTCAAGGCACAATAGGGCCAACTTTTACTAAGGCACAATAGGGCCTAATTAAATATAATATAATAATATTATTCAACTCTCTCTCAGGTAGAATATTCTTCGAAGTTACAATATTTCAACACTCCCTGTTAACAAGAAGGGTATTCTCCTGACAACATTAATAACAACTGACTGGACTCAATACATCATCAAGAGAAGGGGACATTGTCTTTAGCATTAGGAACATTGTCGGTCATATCTATAGGTCATCAGAATTTTTGCTCATCATCAACATTAGCAGAAATTGAACATCATCATCATTTGTAGCACAGAGATGGAGTAACATCATCATCACCAACAACATGAAGCTGGAACATCAACAACACGAAGATGGAATAACATCATCATCATCAACAGCTTGAAGTTGGAACATCAACAACATGAAGTTGGAATAACATCATCATCAACAATAACATGAAGCTGGAACATCAAGATCTATATGTGGCAATGAAATGAGGCAGGTGCATCAACAACATCTGTGGTACTCTGACAGACTGTCCTTACTAGACCTTTGGGATCTGCCCAGGAATCATAAGATTCCCTAGGATATAGAATCCTAACTGAGATACCACTACTGACCACAACTGGCATATACATGCACAGGTACTCTGACAGACTGTCCTTACCGGACCTTTGGGATCTACCTAGGGATGATCACTCCCCTAGGATATAAAATCCTAATTGAGCTACCTGTTGTTGGTTAGGATACCATAGTATCATCAGCATCACTCCCCCTTTCGAGGGAGGTCCTTTCGGACTACACCAAGCTTGTCTCGGAAGTACTCAAACTTCACACAATACAGAGGCTTAGTCAACACATCTGCAAACTACTTATATGTGCCAACATATTGGAGATTTATAGCTCCCTTCTACACCATGTCACAAATGTAGTGATATTGGATCTCTATGTGCTTCGTCTTATCATGGAACACTGGGTTCTATGTCATCTTTATGCAACTCTGATTATCACATAGAATCATGGTACCTTCCATCTCCATGTTGAATAGATATGTCAACAACTTCCAAATCCATATGGCTTCACAACTGGAGGAACATGCTGCAATGTAATCCACTTCTGTTGTGTTGGGAGCAATACTGGACTGCTTCCTTCTTTGCCATAAAGTCATGGCTGATCCCAAACTGAAAAAACATCCTGAAGTGATTTTTTTGTCTGAAGCACTTCCAACCCAATCTAAATCAATATAGCCATACAATCTAAAGTCATAGTCTCTAGTATAATAGAGGCCATAGTCCAATGTACCCTTAAGGTATCTCATCACATACTTTGCAGCTACAAGGTGAACTCGTCTGGGCTCCACCAGATACTGACTCAAGGTGTTCACAACAAAGCATATATCTAGTTTGGTATTCGTCAGATACATCAACGAACCAATCATTTGTCTGTATAGAGTAACATCAACTATTTATGATGAAGTATCAGCCAATAACTTCAGATTTGTCTCCATAGAAGTGGACATGGCTCTACAGTCCATCATGTCGAATCTCTTTAGAATTTCCACAGCATACTTTCCTTGATTAAGGAAAATATCTTCTGGGTTCTTCCATACTTCAAGACCTAACAAATAGTGCATCGAGCCTAGGTCCTTCATTTCGAATTCAGCGACAAGATTCTTCTTATAATCTGTGATGAGATTTTATTCATATGTCAAGAATAAGTCATCCACATATAGCAACAATATAACTTGTCCATCATTCTTAATCTTGATGTAAAGGTTGGGATCAAATTTACTCTTGGTAAATCCCAAGCTCATCAGAAAACTATCAATCCTGCCATACCAAGCACTTGGAGATTGCTTCAACTTGCAGACATGAGTCTCCTGTCCTCTACTTCGAAACCGAATTTTCACATCACATTGTACCAACCTGGTCCACTTGCTCAACTGCAACTTAATCTACACAATCATGTGCTAGCTCTATGTGCTTTATGCAAAGCACTATTTGTCTCACTTCCTGAGAGTATGTCCTCTACTCCTTCTGCAACTGTTCCTCTGGAACTGGGACTCTGCACCTGTAGTTGCTCTGAAGCTAAGAATGACTACTCCATTCTCACTATGGTTGTTGAACTCTAAGAGTAACTCCTCTACTCTATCACGACAACAACTTCATTTGAAACTGAGAGTGGCTCAATGACTAACAGTGAGGGTAGCTTATACTCTTTCTATGGAGGTAGCTCAATCTTCTATTGTAGACATGTCTCCATGGCCCGACTAATGTACTGCACCAACTGGCACTGGAGATAACTCAATCTCAAATACAGGGATTGTCATACCTTCTCCCTCTGAATCTCATACTGTGTTGGCTTTTTTTAATGAATAATGTTTGTTCTATATATATTTCTTTTGATTACTGGAGCAACTATCTTGTCATAGTCTTCTCCCTCTTGCTGGGAGAATCCTCTAGACACAAATCAGGCTTTGTACATATCTATATTGTTATTTGCAACATGCTTTATCTATTAGATCAATCTTGGAAGTCACCACTGACTTCTCTTCTGGTCTTAAGGAAAAATCCATATCCTAGTCCTTCTGACTGTTGAAATATTGTAACTGCAAAGAGTATTCTATTTATTATTGATGTATTATTCATTAGATCAATCCCCTTTTGTGGATTGATCATGTCGGGAATTGTAAATGACCAAATCCCCTTTTTCAAATTGGTCAAAACCCTAAAAGTAATATACAAATTAAGAAGTCTCCCCCAGGCTAATTAAAGTGGTTCTAACAACCCAGAAAGAGAAGTCGGCCCTGCCAGTGAAGAGACACCTCCTTTCAGCGCATGCCAGTTTGTATAAATAAAGGAAACCAACACCTCATTTGTTCACTCACTCATTCGATCATCTAGAGCGCAAGTTTGGTAGCTGTAATGAAGAAGAAGAAAGAGAGAGAGGCACATTACTTGGGAGAGGACTTTCTGTAGTGTTTGGTTTATTGTCTTGGGATTGTATTGGCTATCTATATTAAGGAAGTTTTTGCTAGGTTTTCTCCCCCATGAGGGTTTCCTAAGATAAATGATGTGTCTCTTGTGATTTTGTTTCTCTCAGTGATCCTATCTATGCTATGGTTATCTAGTAAATTGAAAAGAAACCTAATAATAGATTAAACTTTAACATGGTATCAGAGCTGAGCTGAAGAGAGCATCTTTCACAGGAAAAAGAAAAATGTCATTGTTGTCGTACAAGGAAATTATGGCTTTTCATTGAAGAGGAATTTTAGCCCAAAAGTCATATAGAAAAGTGTTCCCTAGCCCAAGGAACTCTTTGGCACCTTCATCGCACCTTTTAAGTGGATAGAACTCCCGAAAAGTGAAACCCTAGTTTTCACCAGTACCAGAAGTACCAAAAAACCAGAAGGTTTGAAGGGGCAAAAAAATGGATTTTCTGAAATCTAACCACACCAGGCTACTTGCCTCAGCCAAGCGCACCTCCTGGTAAGTTCAAAATTCAATTCTGAGCATTTTCATTTTTTGGTCATTTTCCTAGCTCTAGGTAAAAGATGTCTGCAAGCACTAAGCTTGTTGACAAGCTAGAATGCATGGAAAAATTTTGTTCCTGGAAGTATAGGATTGGACTCATTCTTGAAGAGAATGACCTGGCAAGATTCATTAAATAGAATGTACTAGAACCCATCGATGATGCAACTAAAACAAAACACCAAAAGGACACAGTTAGGGCCAAAAGAATCATTGTAGATTCTATCAAAGATCACTTGATTCCTCAAGTGTCTTCAAAGAAGACTCCAAAAGAAATGTTTGATGCCCTAACTAGATTATATGAAGGAAAGAACATAAATCAGAAGATGAATCTAAGAACTCAACTCAAGAATACAAGGATGCAGAAAGGAGAAACAATCCAGAGATATTTCTCCAGAATATCACAATTCAAAGAACAACTAGAAGAAATTGAAGATACTATAGATGAAGACAAACTCATAATGACAACCCTTAATGGTCTCTGAAGACCTTGGGATGAATTCATCCAAACTATTTGTGCCAAAAAGGAGAAACTAGAATTTGATAGTCTTTGGGAAGAATGTGTTCAAGAAGAATCAAGAGTAGCTAACTGAGAATCTTTTCTATCAAGAGATGAAGATCAATCCCTATCTACTCACACTAAAGGAGAAAGAAAGAAGTATTACTTCCAAAAAGAAAATCATAAGGAGTCTCACCCCCAAAACAAATTCATACATAAAGAATCTCAACCAAGGAGATTCCAAAAGCCTCAGAAAGGTCAAAGAAGAGAAAATGATTTCTCATCCTACCAATTTTACCATTGTGACAAGATGGGACATATTGCTAAACATTGTCCAGCTAGATGAGAAAAATACATGAAGAAAAACAATAGGCACCATGCCCATGCAATTGAAGATGAAGAGCCACCCACAAAGATGCTAAAATAACGGATTGAAGATTATGTCTTAATCTCTGCCCTCTCAGGATCAGTATCACCTGGTGAGGACACTTGGCTCATTGATAGTGGTGCTTGTTAAAGTTTCTGCTATTATTAGGTTACTTTCAATTTACTAGATAACAATAGCATAGACAGGATCACTGAGAGAAACACAATCACAAGAGTACACAAGCATTTATCCTGGGAAACCCTCAAGGGTAAGAAAACCCATCAAAACTTCCTTAATATAGATAGCCAATACAATGCCAAGATAATGAACCAGACAATAGAGAATATCCAACACTGAGCAACACACCTCTTTCTCTTCCTTGTTCCGACAACCGACAACTACAACTTCCTTCAAAACTTGCGTACTAGATGAGTGAGCTGAGTGTGTGTTCAAATGAGGCATTGACCTCTCTTATTTATACAATTCTGGCATGTGTGGAAGTGTCTTTTTACTGGAAGGGTCGAATTCTTCTTCTAGGTGGTTATAACCACCTTTAATATATTCTGGGGGCTCTTTAATATATATTGGGGCTGACTTCTTATTTAGCCTATTACAATTAGGGTTTGACCAATCCACAAAAGGGGATTTGGTCAATTATAATGACCGACATGATCAATCCACAAAAGGGGATTGATCTAATCAATAAAGGAAGCCAATGCCTCATTTGTTCACTCACTCATTCGATCATCCAAAGCGCAAGTTTGGTAGCTGTAGTGGAGAAGAAGAAAGAGAGAGAGGCACATTACTTGGGAGGGGACTTTATGTAGTGTTTGGTTTATTGTCTTGGAATTGTATTGGCTATCTATATTAAGGAAGTTTTTGTTGGGTTTTCTCCCCCATGAGGGTTTCCCAGGATAAATGATGTGTCTCTTGTGATTGTGTTTCTCTCAGTGATCCTATCTATGCTATGGTTATCTAGTAAATTGAAAAGAAACCTAATAATAGCTTAAAATCTAACACTGACTGGCTTCCTCCTCTGTCATTGAAACAAGGGAATATTCTCAAGAGATTTCATGTCTTCTAGAGGTCTCTGAAGCTATGATATAGTCTTATCAACTCATGGCATTTGTCTGCCAGTCCTAGAAGATTTTCCCATCTGATCTTTTCTAAGATCATGCTTACTTTGAGTCTTGATTTCTTCTGAGTCTACAAAAACTTCATAGTCTCTGCAGGATATACTTGGTGTTTTTTATTAATATGAAAAGTTGAGTCATACTTCAAACGAATTATGCTTCCTGTCAAGGTGGCTTCATTATCCATTGACCAAGTCTACTGTGAGTTCTATTCTAATGTTCAGTCATCTTTGGAGTTTTCTTCTCACAATCAATCTCCATATGAGATACTATGTATCTCAAAAGTAGCTTCTTCTTCATCTTCTTTGGTACCTAGATGTATACGGTCATGTATACAACTTGGATAGTCTACCCCATGTATCATATAATATGTTTCATCTTGCAACCATCACTATAGCTGCCTCAGGGTTATCACCTGTGACCTGCCCGAAACAAGAACAACAAGGGAGAAACAACATACAAGATTAATACTCTTTATAATAATAATAAAACAATATCAAGAAAAATCGTCAGAGTAGCTCCTTTAGAGCTATCACTTGTGACCTGCCTGAAACAAGGGTAAAAAGTAAGAAAGACAATAATAAGTAATGAGAGAAACACTCTTCTAGCGTTGTGATCAATCATTCCTCTATGGTAACCTGGAAAGAAAACAAGAAGTTTCTCCTAAAGGAGATGCTAGTTATATCTAGTAAGTGATTACAGTAAGMATTTATCTCAAAAGTGTTCACATGCTACCAAGTATTCAATAATAAAACTTTTCAAAGATTGTTATTACAACTATAGTGTTTAGCAGTTATCAAACTTGATATGTGTAAATTTGATTCGTATCAATTTAATCAATCAAACCCGGGGTACATTGTTCCTCTAAGTGTGCTAGATATGAGATCCTTTTGGATCTACGATTGTTGTTTAGACAAAATATCTTTTCTCCTGCAAATACCCTTTAGAATAATGATACAGTTTGAACATATGTAAGTACATACCTCTAACAACATCGATAGGTAGTGGCACCATCCGGCATTAGCGGCAAGCAATAACAACATTTAAAACTTCAAAGGTGCTTCAACTTGTAACTTAAAGTTAGTTGGAGATTTGCTAAGGTAAGGCGCACTAGGACAATAAAAATCAGTCCCAACACTTCAAAAAAACTTTCACTGCAACTGGTACTGCAGCTAGTGCTGGCATTGCAACTAGTGTTGCAACTGGCATGAAGGAACTTGCATGAAGGATCTAGCACTACAACTAGTGCTACAACTGGCATGAAGGAACTGGCACTGCAACTACAACTGCAACTTAGGGTCATCATCCATTCCTTCCATACTTACCATTTTTCATCATTGTCCCTCTCATCTTCCCCTACCTTGGTTCAGGCATTGGATTTTCCAAGCTATTAAGGGTTGTACCTTGCCTGTTGGGAAGAAGGGGCTAAAGGCCCAAAGGGTAAAAGTAGCTGGCAAAAGTTAAAAGCCAAATTGAAACCTTGAGATGCTTCACCCAGGGATTCCTGAGAAAGCAATAAATGGCTTCTCAGTAAGAAAAGGGGACCTGTAAAATAAAATAAAAATCAAGATCTAGTTGGTGGATAGGAGGTCTCATCATGAGCCGTCCTATTAGGTCCATGGGAATGTAGTGGCATGACACTACCATCTATCTGGTCACCAAACCAAAGTAGTGGCTCTTGGTGGCATAACCAAGAGAAAGGGGGTCTTATCATGAACCGACCTTCCCTCAACTATTCTCTTGAAAAGAAAAAGCAATAAGACAAAGAATAAAAGGAATTGATTGGGACAGGAAATAATGGCATTCATAATGAGGTGCAGCTCACCCTCTACAAAGGCAACCACAAGTAAGACCTACATTTCCCTATTATCACTACACCCCTTGCCCAAAAATTCCCTTTCCCATTTCATACGCTTACATGACAAAGATTGGTCTTCACCTGGGAGATACCCCAAACTTGAGAAGAATTAGCTCAATAGGACATCCTGAGACCCTCTCCAAACCTGGCTTGTTAAACTACATAACGTCTTTGAGCATTTATCTAGGTAAACGGGGGTTTGATGCACATGTTTGGGTAATTTGATTATTGGATGTGATTGACATTGCTATGATCCCTGTGACTTATGAGCCCATGGAGGGCATACTTGTTGTTGCTATAGGACCATTCCTAGTGGACAGGTACATATGGGGAGATGATTAGCTCGGACCTCCATGGGGCTAAAATCCCACCAGATGGATGTTGTGACCCCAGCCAGGGGCAGAATGACATCAGAGGATGGTGCCAGGAAATAAGAAGAATGTTTCCTCCGAGACACTCCGATAAGCATAGACCCGGGGGGGTCTTTCCCTTCCACCATGACATTGGCCCTTGAAGGCCCCTGACATCATCATATTGAGCCTTGATGTCATCCAATTAGGGTTTTGGCATGATGACAGCTTGGTTGGTACATGTGGCAGCTCCTGAGGCCTTTTGAGGCCTAACGTTCCACTTTTGAGGCCTACCATTTCATGATGGGGCTTAAGGTTACCCTAAGAGGCACATGACATCATCACTAAAGACAAACTAGGGTTTTAAATTGTTAATTTTATGTAAAATTGGATTTTTGATGTAAACTAGCCATGTCGGCCTTTTTTAACCTAAAAGACAATTAAAGGTCATTTTCATTGTATAAATAAGAGATAAATCTCTTGTATTTTTTCATCATTGATTCATCACTCAAGAAGAGGTCTGAAATTCGGCCTCCCTTAAGTGTTATTGGCTGAAACTAGTGGTGCGCACTTCTTGAAGGAGGCCATTTTTTGTGCATTTTGGCTATTTTCTTGTGAAGGATCTTCAACTAGGGTGATTTGCTAGATTATTCTTGGTGAATTAAGTGGAAATTCTTCATTTATTTATTGTGAATGAATGCTATGGTTACTTTTTACTTGTTTCATGTCGAAGATTATGAAATTGCTAGCTTGAAACCCTAGGGGAATGACATGTGTTATCATCTTTTTCCCTATAATATTCCATATGTTAAAATCTCTTGAAAGGCACCTAATTTGAAGTAGATACTAGAGCCCTACCATTGTATCACTCTAGTAACTCTACTTCCATTGCCAATTTCATAATTTATTACATTTTGTTCAAGGAAAGAGAAAATCGGTAGGGCCTAACCCTTGTTACTTTCTAGCAACTTTCTCTTGTAAAAGGATTTTTTGAGGCCTTGGGATACCAACACCTCTCTTGTCCTTTCCATCCCTTAACATACTATTATAATTTGTTATCTTTCCTTTAAGAATTTTTTGTTGTCATTAGTGACTCCATTTACCCTAGAAACACACTAGACTACCTCTTACAAGTGGTGATTGAGAAAACATGCATTGATATTCTCATCCTTGAACTCTTTACTAACTGTTTGTAACCCTAAATTAGAATAACTCCCAAGCTAACTTGCTTCTGTAGAAACACATTGCTACAGCCATCTAAACATACATTAATTTGGCACATTTACCTACATAACTCACACTAGAACCAATCAAAATTCAATTGTAATAATTGCAAGTGAATCTACTAGGTAAGTACTAGTTTTGTGTGTAGTTTTCTTGCACTTTTGGCCAACTAAACTTACTGCTGTTGCAAAAGACAACTACATCCATCTAACTGCAGAAAAATCCCTGCAAAAGTGACATTAAAAGCTAGTCTATCATTGCCAATTTTGCTTGTGACAATTTACTATCAAATTGCCTAGTTAAAGTCACTTTTTATTGTCTTTTTCAAGCAATTTCAAGGCTTGAATCTTGTGGCTATTATAAGATATTAGTTTCTGTTATAAATTGATGCATTGCTGCAAATTCATAATCAGCTAGCTTATTTTACAAAGGTTTATTGTCTTATGAAGTGCTAACAATCATCTGGTACCTGGAAAGTGCCCTGTTTGCCTTGTTGTCTTGTTCTGGGTAGGTCAATAATATCATTTATTTGCTTCATCCTTAAGACATAAAAGAAACCTCTGATTAGAGTGATCTATGGGAGGGGAAGGATTTCCTTGTGACTATTTGCCTTAGCCTTCTCAACCCCCCCAGGTCACCGGGTATGTCTCCCTTGGGGTAGCTTAAACATACTCCTGAATAGAAAGGGATCTCCTATTAAGGTGACAATGATAGGTTATTCCCAGTTACGCCAATTCTGTACCCACTTGCCTTGGGCTTTTGGGACAAGTACAAATTGTGAGATAACATTTTGGCGCCACTGCCAGGGAACATCGAGTCAATTTTCCTCGAATGACACTTTTCAATAAGCCTTTATCCAAAGCCTTCATTTCACAAAGCTTACCTGGCGAATACATTGAGGATGATCCCCTCATCCATTTGATAATATCAAGGAGATTGGCTAGCGACTCCACTGATGACGACCCGTAGCAGACGTCAGTACACACTCTCTCATCCTGTAGTTCCTATTTTCCCCATGGCCCCTCCTAACTGGTCTCCCAAAGAACTCTTCAACCCTTTAGACTTAATCAATATCCAAGGAGGATTACATGATCTCCCTAAAAATGTCGATTCATGGATACCCAAGTTTTCCAGAGAGTCCGAGGCTTCTGGTAACACACATTGGACCAAATTTTGTGAGATTTATGACTTTCATCAATCTGGGAAAGAACATCCTGACACATTCATGAGACTTTTCTTTGCCTCACTTACTAGAAATGCTAGAAAATGGAGCAGTAAACTCCCAAGCAAAAGCCTTACAACCTGTGAATATTTAGAATAAGTTTTCCTGCAAAGACGGGGTGTGATGGAAGATATGGTTGTTGGATCATGTTGTCATTGATGCCAATGGTTTGATTGATTTATGTCATTGATTGATTTCAAGTGATTGATTGATGTCAAAGGATTGATTCATTGATGATTGATGTAATATAATATGTATTTTCCTTGATGAGAATGCATAGATGAAGATGGATCAATGAGTTGTCATTGATATGATGACGATGGATCAATGAGTTGTCATTGATACATGATGAAGATGGATCATTGTGGTTTCATTGGTATATGATGCATTGTTGGAAAAATTTATAGATGACTCATTATTGTCTTATCATGATTGATAAGGTGCACAAATGGATGAACTCCAAAGTGGTCCCCTTATGGTGAAATCCCTCACAGGAAGATGCTTTGCGGATTGAGTTATCCTAGAAGAATGGTTGGAGGACCCTTGCTCTCATTATTTTATTATCATGATTGATAAGGTGCACAAATGGATGAACTCCAAAGTGGTCCCCTTATGGTGAAATCTCTCATGGGAAGATGCTTTACGGATTGAGTTATCCTAGAAGAATGGTTGGAGGACCCATGCTTGTATGTGTAATAATGAGATGAAGATCAAGGAAATTGTTGGTGAAACTATCATAGATGGATAGTGCTTGTCATGCCATTTTCGGTGGTATGTGGAATGTCACATAACTCCTCATGGTTTGAGAGTTATGGCCTTACGAAGATGAAGGACCCCCACATTAAGGCTTGAAGCCCCCAAGGTCAAATAAGTCAAAGTGACCTAAAAGAAGAAATCATTATTTAAATAATAAAGTAAAGTGACAAAGTCAAGGTGGATTATTTAAATAATAAAGAGAAGTGACAAAATCAAGAAATGATAAAGTAAGGTGACAAAATCAAGAAGGAATATTTATGAAAAGTGGTTAACCCTAAAAATAAGGAAAATAGGTTAAGTGACCTAGAAATGGGTTAAGTGACCTAAAAAAAAGGAATCATTATTTAAATGATAAAGTAAGGTGACAAATTCAAGGTGGATTATTTAAATAATCAAGAGAAGTGACAAAATCAAGAAATGATAAAGTAAGGTGACAAAATCAAGAAGGAAAATTTAAATGATAAAGTATTGGAGAACTTTCTATTTATGGAAAGTGGTTAACCCTAAAATAAGGAAAATAGGTTAAGTGACCTAGAAATGGGTTAAGTGACCTAAAAATGGGTTAAGTGACCTAGAGGATGAAAGTATAA
>JASDQU010100174.1:242616-261360 GCA_032191745.1 Picea mariana
GTGTCCAACAATGGCATCCCTTTATTCCCAATATCTCAACATCTGCAAACAAAACCATGAAATGTTAGGGAATTTAATGACAGGTTTAATACCTTACTTAGTTGAGTTGATTCTGACTTTCTACCAGAGAGCGCTATTCTCAGACATTACTTAAATTCTTTCGAAGGAAACTTCCAATTCATCCTTAGGAACCAATTCCCTACAAACCTCAAGGAAGCACAAGATGATGCTTGCCGGATTGAAGAAAATCTCAAATGGTGTGATCCCATTCCTTGGGACCCAGATGATGTCCTATGGTTCAATGAGCAAGAGGTTGAAGAAGAACATTATTTCCCAGAGATACTAGAGGTAAACGATGAGATTAAGTTAGCCGCTCCCCCTGAAGGGGCTGGTACTTGGAAGAATGGGTTCTCAACTATAAAAGATGCCTTAATTTTTTCAAAACAACATGAATCCTCTAAGGATCTAGGTACCTTTGAAGAAATCACTAAGTTAGAAAGGTCACTATCACAAACCCAAAAGCCTCTTTCTATGAGACTTCCTCATACAATAAAACCTCATGCTCCAAAAGAACAAATTTGTTTGAACACTTTGAACCTACAAAATGTTGCAAGACAAAAAGATGATCCTAAGTCCTTATCATGCAAAGACTCCCATTTTGAACTGTTGAGTTTTGTACCTTGGGAGGTGTTCTCCATGTGCTTATGACCTCCTTAGCACATGAGGGAAGGACATTACACTTTGTACCTTGTACTTTTGTCTAATTTCACTTTGACTTTGTCTAAAAGTGAAATTTAGTCATTTGGCCTAATATGATTATTAATTCACAAAGGGGTGAATTAGAGACATAAAGTTGACTTAGGAAACTTAACCCAAAGTAGGTTTGTGATTTAGAGTTTCATTGGGAGATCTCAACCATCGATGAGATGGGAGATGAGATGATCTCCACCATTGATTGTCTAGGTTTCCTTTTGGATGTCAAAGAGGGGTGCAAAGGGTGAAGGAGGGCGCATTCTTCACTTGTTCATTTGCTTGTTGAGATATGAGCTCTTAAAGGATGGAGATGAGGTCAGATTCATGAGGAGACTTGAGCTAGGGCGCTCGCTTTCATGGAGGGAGGCTTGCCTTGTATGCCATAGCTTATTTACTGGAGAGGTTTTGCTGTTGAGGAGGGCGCATTGCCAGATTGGGGCGCATTAGCAGTTGAGAGACTTCTAGCCATCGGATTGTAGTGAGATCAATTGCAGAGGATATCCATTCGGCAGAGTTTCATTTCTATGGAGGGGTTCCAGATCTGAGCTCACAGTTGGCAGTTGGAGTAGATTGAGTGGTTCTGGCAATTTCATGAGGGGTGTACCATTCTGGGGCACATTTGGTGATTTTGAGCTTGTATTTCAGCTCAGTTGAAGTTGCTATTGTACTAGGTTCTTTCATATATTCTGTTTACTGTAACCCTTCTTCTGCTTTCCTCATTTATACACATATTCCAAACTGGTTTTCCCCGAGGGGGTTTTATCCAGGGTCATGTTGACCAAAAATACCTGTGTCTACAAATGCATGATTTAGTTTCTTAGATCTGTTCATATTTAGCACTAAATGATGTTTAGGTGTTTTATGTTTATTTTGAGATGCATGTACTAATTTTTGGTGACAAAAACAACATGCTAGAGCACCCAAAATTGAGAACATAACCGTAAAAAATCAGCAAAATACTTTTGGACTGATGGCTGTTATAAAACAACAGAAAATATATTACCTTATAGTTGAAACTTAGAGCCTTTCTTTGGTCAAAGACATACCAAGAAGGCAAGATGATAGGACCTAGATATTTCACATGGTATCAGAGCTTCGGTGGCTGAAATTTTGGACAGTTGGGATAGCATTTTGAGTGGTTGTCATACACTTCTTTCTGGCAGATTTTTGAGGACAGCCATTGACTCATTCAGTGGTTGTTAGAGGGCATCATTTTTTCAGAGGATTGTTGGGCAATTTGGACACTAGTCATCGGTATCTTTTCACACCTACACAGTAGGAGTGAGGCTGATTTGACGTTGACCTCTTTTCACACCTATTTTGTTAGGAGTGAGGTCAGATTACACTTGGCTCTTTTCACACCTGTGTTGACAAGAGTGAGACAGTGTTTTCCTTGGTAGTGTGAGCATCAGTTGGGGATTGTAGTTTGGCAGACATGTCATCATCTCAGATGCGAGTTAAGGACAGGCTAGCGGGGGCTAGAAATTGGTCGCCTTGGAAGGCGAGGATGGTATTTATATTAGAGGACCTCGAACTATGGGATATAGTCGAGGCAATTGTTCCCCCCATTCCTGTCATTGCTGTCGTCTTGGTGGCAGAGTTTAGGAAAAGGAACACCAAGGTGAAGAGGACCATTTGTGATGCAGTTACTGACCATATCATACCCATTTGACGGGGAAGGCTTGTGCATACGAGATGTGGGCATCTCTGTGCAAGTTGTAAGCTTGATGTATATACTTTTAGAGTATTTGGAAGTCCAACATGGGCTGTAATTCCATTTGAAAAGCGCAAGGCTATGGAGAAGAAAATCCAACCATTGATATTTGTTGGTTACTATGAGGATATGAAGGCACATAGAATATTTTATCATATTTCTAAAGAAGTGTTCTTTCGAAGCTATGTCCAATTCAATGAAGGCTTCAACCCCACATCACATACATCTCCATTCCCATATTTTCATGCTAACAATGGGGTGGATCATGTTGAAAATTTTTCTTTTGTACAAGAATATGATGATGACCATTTTGAAGTTCAACATCAACATCAACCAGAAGAAAATCTACCAACTGCACCAACAAAGAATGGGTGTCCTTAATAGGAACAACTTGATAAAGAACTACATCTCAGAAGGAGATTTTGTGAGAGAAAGAGGCCTAGCAGGTATGGCTATGAGCTAACTGATTTCAACTATTATGCCTAAACCTCTTCCCCTATTCAGTCACAAACAATAGGTGTCTCTTTTTTGAATCATACTATCTGAAATGATCCACAACAATTTTCTGATGTTGTTGGCATACCTGAACGGGATGATGCCATGACAAATGAGTATTCTTCATTGATGAATAATCACACATGGGATCTTGTTTCTCTTCCAAAGGGATGAAATATAATTCATTGTAAATGGGTCTATAGGACTAAATATGCAACAGATGGATTTTTTAACAAGCATAAGGCACATCTTGTGGCCAAAGGATCTTCATAGGTTGAAGGGATTGATTACTCTGAGACCTTCTCCCCCACTACCAAGATGAATTCTATACGCCTTGTGCTTTCTCTTAATTCTTCCAAAGAATGGTCAGTCTACTAGATGGATGTGAAGAGTGCCTTTTTGCATGGTTATTTAAATGAGGAAATCTACATGGAGAAGCCTCCTGGTTTTGTGCGAGATTCCTCTCTTGCTTGCAAGCTCCGACGTTCTTTGTATGGTCTCAAACAAGCATATCGAGCTTGGTATGAGAATATGGATAGTTTTATGATTTCTTCAGGTTTTGATCATTGTCATTCTGATCCTACAGTTTACACTCATAGGTAGGGCATTGATCTCTTGATTCTAGTTCTGTATGTGGATGATTTAATTCTCATAGGGATTTATTCATCTATGATTCAAAGTATTCATAAAGCATTGATGGGACAATTTGATATGATAGATCTAAGACTTCTACATTATTTTCTTGGTCTGCAGGTTCTTCAATCTTTCGGAGGAATCTCCATTTTTTAGAAAAAGTATGCACTTGATTTAATTCAACACTTTGGCATGGTTGGTTGTAAACCTGCCCCTACTCCATTTTAGTTAGGAGTTACCCTTTCTTCCAGTTGCTTCTCACCACGTGTTAATCCTTCGTTATATAGACAATTGGTTGGGAGTTTGTTGTATTTGACTGGTACACGTCCTGGCATCTCTTTTGCAGTAGAACTTGTCTGTCGGTTCTCTCAAGATCCTCATGAGAGTCATTGGAAGGCAACAAAGTGCATTCTGAGGTACATTTAGGGTACTACCAATTTTGACATTTAGTACTCTTATGGTGCTTCTCAACTTGTGGGCTTCACTGACTCTGATTGGACTGGTTTTGTTGATGATCGAAAGTCCACATGTGGCTTTGTCTATTTCCTTGGTTCCACACCTATTACATGGTCTTGCAAAAAGCAATCTGCAATTGATTTATCCTCTATAGAAGCTAAGTATCATGTTGTAATTCTTTCTAGTCAGGAGGTTCTTTGGCTCCAACAACTATCGATAGAGTTTGGCATTCAACAGGATCATCCCACCACTCTTTGGTGTGATAATCATAGTTCCATACACATTTCTCGCAACCCATTGGAACATCAACAGACCAAACACATTGAGATCCACATGCACTTCATTAGACAACTCATACAGGATGGTGTTCTTAGCTTGGATTATTTTTCTATTGAAAGGAAAGTTGTTGACATATTCATTAAACCTTTGGCATCACCTCGTTTTCTTCAACTATGATCAATTCTTGGGGTGAAGGAAGTTGTCTCTGGGGGGTTGTCTTGAGACCTCCTACCTTTAGGGGGGGAGTTTTTTTCCTACGGGTTTTCTCCTTTCTCCACTTATGAGAGTTTGTATTGGGTACCTTAGCAAGCCTAGTAGCCATGACCCATTTTTTGAGTTTTTGTACTTCCCTAAGTTGCACTTATGGGGGGGTGTTGATGTATAAGTTTACTTAGGACATGCCATCTTTCTTGGTTGTTTCTGGACTCACACCATGTGATTCTTTGACTTATCACTGGAGTGGGTGAATTTCCCAACCATCTCTTTGTCTTATTACTCCAATGGGTGAATTATCCATCTACCTCCACTAAGTGTTGTCTCCTCTCAACCTATTATAAATAGAGGAGCTCTTCATTGTAATCAGATAGGAAGATAAAATATATCATTCTCTCTTTTGTATATGGTTGTTTATGTTTGCAGTTATCTTATTCCTGTGATATTGTTTTTCTCAATATTTACAGTTTCATCTTTTGTCCTTGTTCCAAAAAGAATGGATGTAATACTTATTATGTGTGCATGTTAGCATATGTTTAATTAGTTTAAATAAAAAAAATATGTGAATCATCTTATAATTGTGGTATGTTAATTATTTCATTTAACGAAGTGTAAGGGATGCTTGCAAGAAAGAAGCACGTGATAAAAATTCTACAACACATGTTTATTTTGAAAGGGTTTCTTGTTTTAGAGTGTAATTCTTTTTCCTCACTATATCCACGAAAATCACGATTGTTTTGAATTTTAATTATGTCAAATATTCCATGGAACACACAAAATTACAAGAGATAGTTGCAAAAAGGACACGTGCTAAGCCACATAATCAAAAGTATAAACCATTGATAACATACAATTATTTGTTACAATAAAATAATGAAAAAAAAAAAACATATTCTGCCCATATTGCATTCTTTATGCATGCAAATCCTCACTTTTGGTATCAACCATAGTTGCTAAATTCAACTAAATTAGGCCAAGTAATTTAAAAGTTTATAAATTATAAGATTCAATTGATCTAATTAATTAGTATGTTTTGGTTCACTTGCCACGTGTAAAGATATTGAACTAAGGAAAATGACAATTCAATGTTCGGTTTAACACTTTGTTTAAACCACCTCCTTGTACAACCACTACATTTTTTCCAAACCTCTTGATTGCCTATCAAGAAGGGGTAAAGAATTTTTAGGAAATATTTTATGGAATTTAGTAAGGAGAGTGTGAGTGAGTTCAATCCCTTTATTTTTCAATGTTATACTTAATACAAATTCAGATCAAATTTAGTAACTATGGCACTAACATTACTAAGTGTTTTAGTGTCATATCTTGTAAAACCTACGTAGTTGATAACATTATTAGTCCCTATCAAAGGCAAGGACTATAGCAATGAGTTAGTCATTGACTAACTAATAGTTTCACCCTTGACTTTTAATTTTTTTGGATTTCCAATGTTTAAGTTAGGGAAATCTAAATAGTATAATTTTTTGGAAATAAAATAAATAAATAAATGATTTTTATCTTGAATCTCATTGGACTTCAAGATTGAAGTCTTATTGCCGCGGTGACTACTTGCATTGATAATCACCATGGTTTGCATTAATATTTATTCATACTTTATTCTCTTTGTTAGCCCTGTAATTGTCAGTCCCTGTAATTGTCAAACCCTGTATCGTCTCTCTAACCAATGTAGCTTTTGTTGAGATTAGAGCCTACAGGCTACACCACTTTCTTATGCCACATAGATGTAACTGTCAGAATATGTACCATCTCTCTAACATTATCCTGACCACTGCACCTGTCAAAGACCTCCATTTCCTCACAAGAAACAATTAAATTAATTATCTCTCTACTTTAAACCATTTTCTAATTGCTATCGGTTAATAACTTGAACCCATGACTACAAAGGTGACTACGAGTATTTAAGTATCTCTTTTTTTATCATGGCCACCAACGATCAAAATTCAAAACATCACAGACCATCAGAGGGGGTCTAGCACGTCCTAGAAGCACTATTAAATAATTCCCCGTAAAAAAAATATATATATATTTTTTGAAATTTATTCCGAAAATGTTAAAAAGAACCTAAAATTTCCTAGGAAGGGTAATATTTTAAATTGCCCGTCATTAAAAGTTTCCAACACTGTAACTTACCAATTAACACTCCACTAAAGCACACTGTACAGGTAGATATCCGAAATTAATTAATTTCTTATTTTTTAAAAATTTCATTTAAACAAACCGCATTCCCAAATATGAAATATACTTTCCAAAGAGTGCCACACTTGGGCTCTTCTCATTATATTAAAACTCTGCAATAAATATGATACATAATAGTATTAGATGTGCCATGGTTTTTTTTTTTTCCCATTGACAAGAATAAGATGCAGAGCATTAAATGATCCCGACAACTCGAGAGTTGATGGTCATTTGAAGTAACTTGGAGGTTGGCCGACCAATTGGAACTTGGAGAAATGGAGCAAGGAGGGGAATTAATTGCAGTTGTTGCATTAGGTGATATAATTAATGTGCTCTCCAATCATGATACAAAACTATTTTTCCTCTTCGGAGTGCTTGAATCGCCAATGTCCATTACATTTTCTCTGGAGTTTGTTTTGTTTTAGAATTTCCAATTGCAACCATTTCCCCCGGATTCACTATACGTACTAGCCAAAACGCCATTGTTTGCAAGTTATAAGTTTTTTTTAGGTTTTCTGTGGAACTTTTGGTCCATTTTCCAGATTTCTACTTTCACCCATTTCTTCAAGATTCACTATACCCACAGGCCAATACGTGAATGAGGGGACAACTTCACCAAACTAGAAAGCCAAGGTCCGATTTGCAATTGGGGTTTCAAGTTTGTTTGTGAAATTTCTATTGAAATTAACATAGGGTTTCAAATTTCTTTCCCGTTGATTTTATTGCACTGTAATATTGAAATTAACGTAGGGTTTCAACTTTCTTTCTGGTTAATTTTATTGCGCTATAATATTGAAATTAACATAGGGTTTCAAATTTCTTTCCTGTTAATTTTATTGCACTGTAATATTGAAATTAGCATAGGGTTTATTTCCCGTTAGTTATATTGCACTGTCATGAGTATCAGCTTATCAAATTTGAGGTATTTTAGGTATTACAGATTTCCAGGGCACTGTCCTAAAACCTACCTTAAACCGGTTTGAAATTTTTCTTTTCAACATTCAGTCCATATTAGTGAATAGATAGAAAACCTCTAAAATTGATGTCTAAGTTTATTTGTTTTTCCTTACAACTCTAGCAACAAGAAGAAAAATAACAAATTTGGTATGAATTCTTAATTATGTTATTTTATCTTAGTAAAGCATAATCAAAGCTTATTAGAATATTTTTTCTTTTTTTTCTTTTTGTGTCTATAGTTATTCATTTATAGTCCCATTAATTTTGATTCACAAATGACTTTTATTGGAGGTTAGAAAATTTAAATTTCATGATCTTTTCCCGTTTAGCTACACTAGCCATAGAATCACTGATACAAAAGAGTTTCAAAAAGTTACAACCATTGCAGAGTTTCTTAAAAAAGGGGGGTTCTCCTTTTATCTACATCATGGGTATTTAGCATCCCCCAAAATACAATATGCATTTCTTCTAAAAAACAACTAAATGTAAGATAAAAAGGACAAATATGAACAATAGGAGTTAGGACATGTACAATACTCACATATAAAGCTATCCCAAAAACTCGAAGCATTTTAAACAACTATCAAGGAATGACACATTTATTGCAATCCTCAATATGCATTCTCTTAGCTAACATGCCATTTTTCTCTCTCGTTAAAATTTTAGTAATTGTGATAAATATATTTACAAAGTCTTTATAGTTGAGAATTAGGTTCTCAAAGACAACTTCAAAAGGATTTTGACTCTTAATATAGGAAATAGAATAACATAAGGTTTGTGCATTTCCAATGCCAAAAACGTTATTACTAGGAATATGCTCATCTAAACTAAAGGCTATCTAGAACTGAAAAAATAGACCTTTACAGAAAGGACTCAACCTATGACTAATTACATATTACAACCAACTCATCAATACTTTATCCTTCTTTGCCCCAGTATGGCCTCTCCTTCCTTCTAATAGGGGGAGCCACAAAGTTGCATCCTCTCCAAATCTCATCCCCAGGTTATGGAGGTAATATCAACAACAACCTATATGACCTTTGTTACAGTAACAAAAAATATGCTTAGTAAAATGTCTATTTTGTTACTTCCAGCGAAATGTTCCTTCAACAACAAATTCACCCTACCTCCAATATACCATCATCAGTTAATTGCTACCTTTCCCTTAGAGTTGCTTGGTTACATATTTCCAGGTGTATTTCAGCTGAGATTTCCTTGTGGTGTCGAGATTGCTATGAGTGAAATCATAAGTGGCTAGACCATGATAAATGAAAAATTTGTAAGGGATTGGTGTATACCTCCCAAGAGAATGAAGGTGCCTGATAAGCCTGGAATTACATTTCAACCCTGAGCTTCCCCAGATTAAACAAAAAAGTCAAAATTTATGTCCTACCTGCTTGCATCTATCTTATAGATTCATAATTCCTCTAGTATAAGTGGTTTGTGCTAGAACAAAGGGGACAAAATTTACTAACCCTTTCCCTTTGGCTACAACTACCGTGTTGTCTTTGGGATCATTCTCTTGAACGTTCATCATGGAATTAAATCGCAAAGAACCATCGGAATATATGTAGGGGTCTTATGAGGAGAAACAATATTAGGCTCATGTTTAAATAATGGGGTTTTACCTTTCAAGGGAATGGCGTGAGATAAAATCTAGCATTAGAAGTATACTTAAGTTCAAACAACTATTGTTAGAATTAGGGAAAAAATAGAAACAATAATGCCCTTTTAATTTTCTGTTCACTAGATCATCATATATGAGAAAATAAATAAACAGATCTAAAATAAATTCAAAGTATAAACAAAATTTTTGAGTGAAAATACAAACCTCAAGCTTACCTCCTGATCTATGAAAGATGTACCTGACACATGTGTTAATCTAAGCCTTTAAAATATGCTCAGAAATAGTTTTAGGTTCATGGATAAAACCTCTAGGGTTTGATCTTTGTCATATGGACTTAGGGATAGTTTTGCCAAGGTATAGACCATCACAAGACAAATGCAAAAAGTACCCCACAAGAAGGGACACCAAGGTATTGGCCATAGATGAGAAAACAATAGCAGGTGCCCCACAAGAAGGGACATCAAGAACACCACAAAAGGGACAACAAGATCTCCACAAAAAGGGACAACAAGATCTACACAAAAAGGGACATCAAGATCTCCACAAAAAGGGACAGCAATATCTTCTAAACAAGGGACAACAAGATCTCCACAAAAAGGGACAAAAAGATCTTCAAAAGAAGGGACATCAAGATCTCCACAAAAAGGGACAAGAAGATCTTCAAAATAAGAGACAACAAGATCTCCACAAAAAGGGACAACAAGATCTTCAAAATAAGGGACATCAAGATCTCCACAAAAAGGGACAACAAGATCTTCAAAAGAAGGGACAACAAGATCTCCAGAAAAAGGGACAACAAGATCTTCAAAAGAAGGGACAACAAGATATCCACAAAAAGGGACAACAAGATATTCAAAAAAAGGGACAACAAGATCTCCACAAAAGGGACAACAAGATATCCACAAAAAGGGACAACAATATATTCAAAAGAAGGGACAACAAGATCTCCACAAAAAGGGACAACAAGATCTTCTAAAGAAGGGACAACAAGATCTTCAAAAGAAGAGACAACAAGATATCCACAAAAAGGGATAACAAGATATTCAAAAGAAGGGACAACAAAATCTCCACAAAAAGGGACAACAAGATATTCAAAAGAAGGGACAACAAGATGTTCAAAATAAGAGACAACAATATTTCTACAAAAATGGACAACAAGATCTTCAAAAGAAGGGACAACAAGATCTCCACAAAAAGGGACAATAAGATCTTCAAAAGAAGGGACATCAAGATCTCCACAAAAAGGGACAACAAGATCTTCAAAAGAAGGGACAACAAGATGTCCACAAAAAGGGACAACAAGATCTTCAAAAGAAGAGACAACAAGATCTCCACAAAAAGGGATAGCAAGATCTTCAAAATAAGGGACAACAAGATCTCCACAAAAAGGGACAACAAGATATTTGTTGCATGAAACTCTTAGACTACTTATTGACATTATAAACATTTCAAGATCCACACCGATATGCCATTTTGTTACTAAAAAATGGCAATTATAATATAATTAACATAGACATATGTCAAATAAAAATATAACATAGAAGATAAATATAACTATCTATATATCCATGGCTACCAAGATACTGTTGTGTGAAGTGTCCTTTAAGAGCCAAGAGTCACTGTTACTAAAAATTTGAATTGTGCATATTTTTTGTTCGCTGAAAATCTGATATATGTAGTTTCAATTGTAGTATTGAGTTTTGGTTGGTCAATTTTGGCAGTTAAAGAAAAACAGGTTTTGATTAATGTTACTCATTTTAAAGAGACCTACAAATGATTTTATTCCCATTTAATTTGTATTTTTATATTCCCTATTTTTTTTATTGTGTATAGGTATAAATTATTGAAAAATGTCAAGTCTGGGTCGTCCTAAAAAGGATAAAAAACAACGTTCAATAACTGATGCATTTGGTATTCCTCAATGCTCTAATCAACCATGCAACTCTGAAAATGAAGTATATGATCATCCATTTGAAGGCCATGAATCCGATAGTGCAGAACTTCCTGAAGAGGAACCAACATCCAAGAGGCCCAAAAGAGCATTGAAGTCCAACTGGAAGCAAGGGCAGTATCCAGGTTTGCATTTTTTTATTGTTTCAAGTTTGAAATAAGAAAAATACATTGTGATTTGTGTAATCTATGTTAATCTTTGGTTGAAATGTTGAGAAATTCCTTTGTGTAATCTATGTTAATATTTGGTTGAAAGGATAGAATTTCAGCAATTACAAAACTAACACCAAAAACAAAATAGAGGAAAAAATATACCTCGTAGACTGTTTTACTCAAGCACATGAACCTTTTTGTAATCCATCCAATTGTTACAATGTTTGCCAGGTTTTTAAGGTTTGCTAAGAAGGATAATATAATGCATTGTGCAAATTTTCAACAAAGTTCTAGCATACTTGTTCTATTCTCCCCTTTCACGTCTCCCACAATTCTCCTTTATGAAGAGATAAGAGACTATAAAGTAGTTATCCTTCAAGTACCTTTAGTTATGGCATGAAATTATAGTAAATAACAAGTGAGCATTTTGGCAAATAAAACAATAATAAATACATGTTATTTGTTGCCTACCACCTAGAAGTTTTAGTCACTTTATGTTTCATTTATGCCTAAGAGTCATCCCATATGAGTTTGGCTTTCATCAGTTCAATTCTTTTTTTTTCCTCTTTTTTTTTGCATTTTAACAACTCAGTTAGCTAAATTATTGATTGGAATAGTAATAATTTGTTTAACAATTTTTTTTATGAAGTGTGTACTTAATTTATTTTTATCAATTGAAATGTATTTTTTTTTTAACTTTTCATCCTAGAAGGACAACACGGATACATATCCTTCTCACTGAAATTAGGCCCCGCCCTTCAAATTTGATCACTGATGACCACCGCACCCATCAAAGACCTCGATATCCTCACAAGAAAGGATTAAGTTAATTATATCTCTACATTATAATCCTAGTCATAATAACAACAAATGAAAAGCACCACCTTTCCACAATCAAACACAATCGATATATTAACCAAACCAACAACAATCCGCAATATCCAAAGTCTTTCCGAAAGATAATTTTGCAATGGGAATGAACATGGAAATATCTCCACAAATCTGCAATTTGAAACATCCTAGAGCCTCACAGAGGTTGATTTTGGGGTCGATCACAACAACTTCGATGGTGATGGAAAGACATATTCAACAAAGTTGCGCATATCAACATAGAAAACACGTAGAATTTCTCTGTTTAGGATGTCAACAATTTGAATCCTACGGAGAAAAAATACTCCCGGAAGAAAAATGAAGGAGAAGGCGAGAGCGAGTATGGTATGTCACAGATAATAAGGAGCCCAAATCTTCGTCTAGCTTTGTATATCGCGCTGGTGAATGGGGGGATCATTCTGTCATTAGACACTCTGTTCGGTGTGGGCAAGCTCCTCGAAGAATATTGGATGCCAATTCAATGGGTGATTATGTGTTCCATGCCGCTGTGGAAGATATAGGCCCATTGGTCATTGGTGGAGTTTTGGAGTTAGTCATTAAAAATCAACCTTCTGGAGACCATCCTACTGCTCCCCATGGCCATATGTGACACAATGGCGAGGAACTTTAATGATCTGAAGGTGGTCATTGGGTTGTCAGAAAGAGAAAGAAGTTTAAGGGTCAGAGCTCAGAATAAAATAAGAACAAGAATCGACAGGCCGAGTTTTAGAAACTGGGTTGGTTTCCTTTGTGTTGTTCATGCTGACATACGAGTGCATGGGGGTGGCCATGTGGGTGATATTTTTATTTGGGAGTTTCATTATGTACGTCGAAGGATGGACCGTGCACTTGTAGGACTCGACCCCTGGTGGAAAAATGCACGTGGCATCAACACTTGCGACGATTTCAATGGCCTGCCAACAATTGGTAGATGATGATTCACAATTTCCCATTTGGAGCCGAGTTAGCCAAGGCCTGACCCAGTGCATGCTCAAGTGCCAACATATGGTGATATCCTTGGGATGATTATGATGATGATCATAGGATCCGTGGCCAAAATTATGTTCTTTTTCATATTAAATAGGGATGGAAAGCATAGACACGCTCATGTCCATCAAAGTCCATGTTCAGAAGAGTAATTATGTAGAGGGGTTGGGGTTTAAACAATGGATTAATTATAACAACATCCCATAATTGATGGACACTTATACGGTTAAATTTTATGAGACAATTTCACAACAAGTCGATGTGATTGCTCAAAAATACAATATGACTGAATTGACACAGTCTTTCAATAATTATGTGATGAAATCCAAGCCCAACGAGACTTCAACCTCTTCGGCATTGGTGATATCGCCTCATCCCATCATGTAGAAGCTCCATAACATCTAGTTCAAGGCACATAATAGGGATTTTCGAGCGATTTATACAGAAGTAGAGGGAATCTTCGAGGATTTGGCACTTTCAGTCGAGGTTTTAATGCATAAGGTCGAGGGGTTTGCAGTTCATATCTTGGATGTTTTGAAAAGGGGTTACACGAGAAGCACCATGGTTTTGACTGGAAGCATGAATCTAGTGTTGTCTATCAGGGTTTCAGCTGCATCTAGTGCAACTAGGGTTTTTAACTTTTTCTCTCAGTCTATGGTGTTATTTTGTCTTATGTACTATATTATTACAATAGAATTTGGTGGAGTGATAGATCATGTGTTTGATATGTTTCCCATTTCTAATAAAATGAGGGGTCTATGGGAAAAAATTCTTGATTGTGCCTTGAGTAGTGTGATGTTGGCTACTGCGAAAGTTGCTTTGTTTCAGGCGACAGTGACATGGTTTTTTTTTCAGTTTCTTTCAAATACATTTGTGTACATGTCCACTATGCTTTCTTTTACAAGTCCAATGTTGCCCATATTTCCATCTTGGGTTTCTTCTTTGCCTGTTGCGGTACAACTAGTTGTTGAGGGCGGTATGTTCAAAGCATTGTGTTGAATTTTATCCATCTCTGCATTATGGATTATGGAGTTACTAAGATCCATTGTGATGTACCAGGGAAAAATTCATATCTTACAGGACTCAACATAATTGGTGGCATGGATCTATTTTACTCTACCTTAGAGGTGAGTCTTATTATATTGATTCATTTATTTTATGTTTTCTCATTGAAATGCAAAGAATATCGCATGCAGTAAGGTCTTATTCACTTTTTTTTTCAAAGTTTTCTTGTTAAAATATAGTTCATGGTAACTCATTGGTCACCCATTTTATATTTGGATATGGAAATCCACATCTTGATATATAAACCCTTAGAGTGCATATCAGAAATAGGGCATATAACTTAATTTCAGTGACATTCAACATGTTATTAGAATTTGGGTTGAGGTTGATTTGCACTGGGTAGAAGACATAACCCAAAGTTTGTCTTTAAGGGGGGAGGCTGGGGTTTAGGATAGAAATCCAAACCTATCAAAACCTTCATATTGAAAGGGGGGCGCATAACAGAGTGGTAGAATAGCCCACCAGCCAGAAGCAAGACTTGGGTTTGATTCCTGTCCTGTCAAAATCTGAACATTAGTGTCATATTTGTGTTTTTTAATGAGGCTCGTCCTGCCTATAGGATCTGCCTATACTTGTTTTTTTAGAATCTTTTCTAAGGTGAGTAAAGAGACCATTTGAATGTACTTGAATCTTGTTTGGGATCATTCTTTATTGTCATAAAAATTTCCATTGCCTCCCTACATGTAGGCCATCTTTTCCAGTGTTTTGGCTCTTGTATTGTTGGGGTTTGTTTAAAAAATTGCATTATATTTCTCACAACATCTTACCCATTAAAAAACAATCCTGGCCATATAAAGAATCCCCTTGCTGGAGTTCTAACGAAAATCAAACGACATGTTTCAGTAGGACCTGAACCCAATCACGCATTCTCTCAAAGGAAGAAAAACCATTTATGTGTCCTCTAGTTTGTTGTGCATCCTCAAGCTCAACAACAGTATCTCTAGACCCATTTATAAGTGTTTTAGTCAATTACCATCGAATCAATATGATTTTCCCAAAACAAGTGGGGGTTTGTCTTATGTTTTAGGGTTTCATAACCAAAAGAGGAAAAATTACTAATGGAATCGAGTGGTTTGAAAGGATTTGGCATGATGGTATAGTATAAAACAACCTAGAATGGTAATGAAATACTAGATTCTAGGATTTCCTGCATGAATCATCCATGAATCCTTACTACTTCTCATGTTGCCAACAACTGCTAGAACTAGAACAAGTCTAAAGTATATGTTGCATTTTTTTGGTTTTTCTCAGAAATTGGTCAGACATTTGAAAAAATTGATAGAGTGACAGATATCGATTATTGAGATTGCATAGTCCAAGCTGATATTTTGGACTTTTGAAATGTTGGAGTTGAATTGAGCTGAAAACTCAATTTTGGAGGATATTCGGCGGTAATGTGTGAACTTTGACATCGACTGCTTATATAACAGGGTTTAATCTATGCCTTTGATGCCACATGCATCGTTTCTTGGGGCACATGTGTAGGCTCCGTTTATTAATGCTCTCTTGAATATTGACCTCAGGTACTCTGCTCATTTGCATGGGTACAAAGGCTTCTTCTTTATAGTCCGAATAACTTTATTTGTGCTTCCTACTATTATTTAAAGGCTCCAAAAAACCTCTAGTATGTTCAAGATATAATTTACTGATTCAAAGAAGCACCAATATCACTAACATGTAGTATATCAATATAAAAAAGCATCATCGCCAACATGTAGTAGATCAATATAAAGAAGCATCACAAGGGTGTCATAGCCAAATAAAATGATAGAAACATCATTCCCTCCCTCAATTTACTACTATATAGGGTAAGGGGTGGAGGAACTAAATCCTATTGATTCATGAGTAAAGGCAGATCCAAATGCACTTTATTTTGTTCAATAGTAGCATCGAGATAACGAGAAGAGATAGATGCAGGTGCATTTGCCTAAGTAGATTGCCTTGAGGCAATTCCAATTCTATTTCCAGTTGTTGTTCTAGTTGAGCCATAATCAGTTTACATTTCAACAACAGGAGAAGCATTGATAGCGGGGCCTCATAAGAAGTAGTATCCATAAGGAAATAAGAGCTCAAGGTCAAACCTTTAGCCTTTAAACCAAAACTAGGGCTGATGATTTGAACACAATTCATAATGTATTTACATAAGAGTAATTGCATGAATGATTTAGTATTGTATTTTATATGGTTTAGATTAAACAAACCAAAGTCATAGCTTGACAAGGACTAGCTACCATGAAACACTTACGATATGAGCAGTATGAATAGACAGCATTAGAGATAGCATTAGTATAGGCTACAGAGCCTACAAGATAAACTACTTTCTTTTTCCACACAAATGTACATATTGTTAGAATATAATGGATGTGATTGTTTTACCATAGACAATATCACTATTGTCACCCAACCATAGGTTGAAGCCACCATCTGAGCACCTTAACCTTGACAGATAATCATTCTAGAAGCATACCCTAGGCTAGATAGCCAAACAAAGGGTAGCACACCTTTCTCCAAGGATAGTGCACCAAACAAGAGCTAATCAGATAGTTCAAATCATAACCAAGAGATAGTCCAAGCCATAACGTAATCTGCTAGCTTTCTGCAGCTACAACGACAACTCTCCTCCAAACTTGCGCACAAACTGACTAACTGCAGTGCGCACAAGTGAGCTCTGCAGTACTGAGAATGCCTGCCAGAATGAAGACTGGCCTCTTATATTTATACTAATTCTGGCTAACTGTCTAGGCCGACTTCTCATTCTGGGTGCCTATTTACTTAGTATATAATATTTCTTCTTGCTGACTTCTTCTCTTGGAGGCTAATAACCTAATACAAACTATCCTCTTGAGCCGACTTTTCTTCTAGGGTTATTAGCCAAGTCATTAGGGTTTCTTCTTGCTTCTCGAAATATTCTATTCTTGTCAGGTTTACACGTGGAGGTAAATACCTCCTGCAACTACTATAATATCAACACTCCCTCCTAGCCAGGGAGGTATTGAAGACAATGGTCTTGAGCAAAAACATACCATTCAATCAGTAGCATCATCATAGTCGTACAAACTATCTCAAGATTATATCATGAGCACCATCATCACTATCAATGTCATCAATTGCATCATCTCTTGAAACCATACTCTATCTGAGTAATTAAGCATGATTCTAGATAAGTCACTCACTCCATAGAGTGACAAAAGAACAATTCTTCTAATCCAGACATATGTCCTAGAATAATAAATGTCCTGGACCATTTTCTATCTGGGAAATCTTTGTCCATTGATCATCCATCTAGATGATAATCATTTCCAACACTGCTGATAGTCTTCAAGGCAATCAGAACAATATCATTCAATAGAAAAAAAATGTGTCTATCCATAGTAGTACACAACTACAATCTAGTGGTACACTACCACACCAAGTAGCACACAGATACTTGATCTATAACATATAATCACAATTAGTGGAACACATCCACCGTAGTAGAATACATCTACTGTTCAGAGACATACAGTCTCCATAAAAATCATCTGATATCAACCTGCATAGAAAACATTGTTATGATCTAAACTGAATCATCTGGGTCATTCTTCCACTCACATCTGTGAGATCTGGAAGAGCATCTTCCCTCAGAAAGTCAAACCTCAGTGATGAGATATCTAGACTATTCTTCTCAAGCAAGGAAGAATAATTGTCCCAGTTTCTGAGCCTGGACCATTCCCCACCCTCGGCCATTCATCCGACACTAAACAAAGTGTAACTTGGAGAGAATGAGTCTTCCCTAAGGAATGCTTGTCCCTACTTGTTGAACCTGGACCATTCACCTATCTGGGCCATTCCTCCAACACTAAACAAAGTGAAACTTGGAGAGAATGAATCCACCCAAAGGGAATGACTATCTGGGCCATTTCCTAAGGAAATGATTGTCCTGCACCAACCTCCAAAACAGACCATTCTTCAAAACTGCTCACAACTGTGAGCTTCGAAAGAATGACTATCCGGCGAGGCAGAGCAGTCTTCTTGATTGACCATCAAGAAGAGAGACTGTCCTAGACCATTCCCCATGTTAACCACAATGGGAAATCATTGTATATGGTACATAAACAATCCATCGAACCATTTCCATTATGAAAATGACTGTTCAATTCTGGACCATTTTCTGAACTGGAAAATGCATGTCCGTCAGAAATCTCAACCCACTTTCCGAAATGGAAAGGAACTTCTCATCTTGGACCATTTTTCAAACTGAAAAATGATTGTCCATAAATCAATAACACATCAGTTCTCCCTCCCAACCTGGGAGTCATCTCTTCCTTTTTCAATAGGGAAGTCATCTCCATGAGCTCCAACTTGAGTACACAAAATCTTTCATCTTGGACAAAGGCTTTACCAAAATGTTTGCTTATCT
>JASDQU010100174.1:270690-291147 GCA_032191745.1 Picea mariana
TATTCAAACCCATAGATTCATTCACATGATATTTTTACAACAACATCTACTTATGAGGCCATAATATGATTTGTTTACAATTCACATAAATAAACAAAAGCATTAGCTTTCCAATTCCATAGGTCGATATGAGCCTAGTTAAAAGGAATTGTAAGATCTTCGATGCGCAAAGAAGAGTTAACATTCCCTGTAATTCCATAGTGCACGATTCCTTTCACTTTGGAGGACCTCAACAACGACTGAGTTGTTATTCCTCCATTCAACCACACAAAACAAAATGCAATACAACATACATGTGCAAAAAAGTAGAATTACAGAATGGGTTAAAGCTATGGAGTCACACAAAATATAAAACAATGGATTCATATCAATAAAAGAAATTGAGACCAAACATTGCTAATCCTGACATGACAATGTTGACTATGAGCTCATGCCAATCCTGACATGACAGTGATGACTCTGTGCTTATGAATGCTTCCTATTATGAAATCTTCACCCTCCCAAACAAAAATAACAAATAGACGTAATGGTACTGTTCAAGATTCGAGAGCCTTTCCTGATTTTTTTTTTCTCAATGGTGACTTGCAATATCCAGAGTACCAGATAGATTGAAAGCTAAAGATTGAAAAAAAGGATCCATCTTGAAAGAATTAGGAACAACTATGCCAAGATAGGGGCCATGTCAATTTAGGTCGTGGATGATTTCCGGAAGCTTTAACGATGGAATTAGTGCTTACGCTGATGATAAATGGATGATCAATGTCACCATGAATAGCATTGATATACAAGGTATTACAGTGAATATATTCATCCTACTTTCAAAGAGAAGTACAATCCTTATTCTAGTTCGGTACTACAAATTTTTGTGATATTAAATTATTTTAGACATCACTAAATGAAGTTAAGAAACGAGCATAGATGATTTTAGGGGCTAAATTTCGCAAATGGGCTAATTTTCCATGGTTTTCCCCAAAAAAAGATTTTCCAATTTCCATTTTTTCTAAAAATGATTTGCCCAAATTCCATAGAATACAAATATTTTACCTTAAAAATTGCCCAAATTTTATAGAAACTATACAAACCCTTAGAAATTTGAATATTTTTACAAAACTATCACCAAACATTTTACATTTTTCATATTAAGGAATAGTAAAATTAGCCCAAGTTTCAACATTTTAATATAAATTTCCATCCTTAAAATCACCCCTGGAAACGAGTGGTGTTTTCAGCAGTGTCTGAGTATAGAATATCATTTTTTTCCTTCAAAATATTTTCCCATGTCCAGGATTAACCGAAAGGAGGTATGCTTCTATAGCTTGACTATAATTCCAATTTCTATTCCAATTCCTTGGAAAAGTATGCTCACACAACGTGGATATAGTCTCTAAGATTAAAAAAAAAACAAAGAAATGGTATGCTCATACAACATGGATCTAGCCATCAATCGCTACCACTTCCCAATTTCACTGACCCTCACACTGATAGACCAACTTCAGGCATGAGGGATATCGAACTTCTAGTCGGATGTTAGAGGTTATCTTGATGGAGAACATAGGGGCTAGCCTTTCTCACATGAAAAGTGTTTAGTCTCTGGTAAGTTAACTGTTGTTGGGACCTGCAAGTGTTTCATTTGGACACCTAAGAACTATAGACCTACTTACAACTGATCCAACACATCAGATGATAACATCATCTTGCCATTTGTCATATCTTATACTACAGAACTGGTGTTGAACCCTGAAGCTTAGAAGAGATCCATAGGCACGTGCACGTCAAAGGTTCAAATCAACATAGTGAGCCCAACACCTAGATACCTATTGAAAAGGTAAGAAATATGTAATAATTAATATATTATTATGTTATTAATTAGCATACTTTTAGTTTCAAAAGTAATTATAGTCCCAAAACTAATTAACATTCGATTTAGCAACAAGAAAACATAGCACTCCACTTGTCGTTTCCATAAAAGCACTTCCATTAAGAACATTTTCACTCAACACCACATGTTTCACTCAACCACATGGGGGAATTTCGTGAGCATCCATCTCAGTGAGCTTAGGCCGAGAAGGGGATTGAAGCTCCAAAACAAGTGACCGCCTTCAAGAATCCCTTCGGTCGTGAGCTCCCAGTGTGTCATTTTCATGCTTGAGGTTGCGACTGGGGATGAAGGTCCAAAGAAAGTTGCTACCTTCAAGAATCCCTTGACAAGTATATTAGTCATTTTGGTAGGTACTAGCGACTACGTGGCATATTTGTCTCTATTCTTGTTAATAAGGGATAATTCATCATGGTTTGAAACATATGATTAAATATATACTTTTAAAAACCATTGTATTTCATTGAAGGGATAATAATATCCCAAGGCTCTTGGCAATCCGATAATAGTGTTATTCCATACGCACTGAAAAGACATGTTGCCGGACCTCTGGGGTTTCATTTATTTGAAAAAATTCCAGTGGTTAAGGAGGTTACATGAGCTTTAAGCTTTGATTTGATGGCACCCAAAAGGCATGTTGTCAGACCTCTGGGGTTCAATTATTTGAAAAAATTCTAGTGGTTAAGGAGGTTTTTTGAGCTTTAAGCTCATATCTAATGAGGTTGTGAAAGATAGATTGAAAGCTCATATCTTGATGGAGAACATAGGGGCTAGCCTTTCTCACGTGAAAAGTGTTTAGTCTCTGGTAAGTTAACTGTTGTTGGGACCTGGAAGTGTTTCCTTTGGACACCTAAGAAGTATAGATCTACTTACAACTGATCCAACACATCGGATGATAACATCATCTTGCCATTTGTCATATCTTTTACTGCAGAACTGGTGCTGAACCCTGAAGCTTAGAAGAGATCCATAGGCACGTGCACGTCAAAGGTTCAAATCAACATAGTGAGCCCAACACCTAGATACCTATTGAAAAGGTAAGAAATATGTAATAATTAATATATTATTATGTTATTAATTAGCATACTTTTAGTTTCAAAAGTAATTATAGTCCCAAAACTAATTAACATTCGATTTAGCAACAAGAAAACGTAGCACTCCACTTGTCGTTTCCATAAAAGCACTTCCATTAAGAACATTTTCACTCAACACCACATGTTTCACTCAACCACATGGGGGAATTTCGTGAGCATCCATCTCAGTGAGCTTAGGCCGAGAAGGGGATTGAAGCTCCAAAACAAGTGACCTCCTTCAAGAATCCCTTCGGTCGTGAGCTCCCAGTGTGTCATTTGCATGCTTGAGGTTGCGACTGGGGATGAAGGTCCAAAGAAAGTTGCTACCTTCAAGAATCCCTTCAGTGGGGAGGTCTTGAAATCAAGCCAGTCGTGTTTCATAGAGCCTCAAGGATCCGCCCTGTATTCAAAGAGAAACAATGCTCTCGTATGTCTTGCAACCTATGCAGCCATAATCATGCATCCATTTACCACTACCATAGATGGTACAATTTACCAGATGTTGAGTTTTTGTTCTTGGATTTTGTTCCTGTTAGAGATTTATTAAGTGGTAAGGCAACCAAGAATTTAGGGGTCAAATGGTAAGATGATCTCCTAGTATCGAACTCATTATTTCATTATTTATGTTGCAAACATAAGAAATATTGATCTCATTCATGATTCAAGACAAACACAAATACTTATTTCTATTGAAAACACAAGAAATATTTCATGATTCAAGATAAACACGAATAGTTATTGAACACAAATCTGAGCGAAACAATGCTTTAATGGTCTTTTGTTAGCTATTATAGGTGGAAGGTTGCCTTCTAATTTTTATAGAAACTTCTCTTATAACTAGCTACAAGACGATCTTACGATTTCGTTGGATACAGTGGAAAAAATAGCTAATGATATACATTTGCATATTTCAAATTACGTCGCAATAACGATATATAAAAACAATTCAATGAAGTTTGAACACTGAAAGAGACTAGCTCCCAAATCAACAAACAGAGCCAATTGCTTCTCACAATAAAAAGAAGAATGAAGAAAATAAACCTATAATGGAAGAATCTTCTACTTAATTGACTTCAATTGAAGACTTAAGTGCTACCGCTAGATATTCCATTGTAGCACAAGCCCATCGTTTCCTTTGTCTCTATTCTCTATCCCAACCTTATCCATAAAGAATCAACGGATGGAACATTGGATTTGCCTTTTCCTTTGGTGTTGGTGCTGAAAAATCCTGCTAATTTTTTATGTTGCCTATGTTTCAACCCTTACCCCTTCCCCTACCTCTACTACCAGTGTTGGTGATCATCAAAGATGGTGTTTGTAAATTACGATATTTTTAATGTAAATATAAAGATGAATCTACTATTTTCTTTCTTGGATTCATAGAAAATAATACAATTTAGGAGTTATGAGAAATGAACTTGCATCTTTGAGATAAAATGTACGAATGTCTTCCACATATGAGGATTCATCATCTTGTGTAGAGTTAGTGTTGAAAAATAATAGTTGCATTTGTATATCCTAGGATTTTGAGAAGTTTGTAGTCAGACAAGTGAATAATAAATATAACATATACATATATTCAGCCGTTGCAAATCGTGCACAGAGGCAGAAGAGGCGTGACAAAAGGCCACAAAAAATAGAACATAAAATAGCTACGTGACAAAAACAATTATTGGAGTGTGAAAGATCACAAAAATGCACATAAAGTAAACATGGGTGATCAACCAAAAACAACCATAAGGACCGGAAACGTTTTGTTTTTGTTTTTTATCGTTGTGTGGATGGCAACAAAATTTCTACATAGTTGTGTTGGATTGAAGTTACAATAGTAGTGTTTTGTTTGACTAGGTGGAACATAAAGCATTGTAATGTTGGGGATATTGGGACGAGGTTGCAATAGAACATTACTAGGATGACTAGAGTAAATAAATAATGAAATAAAGCATTGCATGCACTTTTCCGAGTGCTTGACTAAGGAGGAAATAAAGGCACGGTCATAGATCCACCAAATTGATGAGATGCAGCAGCAGAGGTTGAGGCTGCAGAATCGGTTGTGGAGGCGAAACTCCAAGGTTTGCTTGCAGTAGCAGAAGTTGAGGTTGCAGAGTTGTTTGTGGCGGTGGAGCTCGCAGGTCTCTCTGCAGAAGCATCTACGAAAGCTGAACATGAATCTCTAAATCGGTGGACATCGCCGGCCGCAGCCCCGAAGAACCTTGAGTGCAAAGAAGTGCAATTGTGATCACCCTTAACGCCTGCTCTGTTGGGTATTGCCCGTCTAATTTTGGATCAATAATATCCAAAACTTTACCCTCTTTGTATTTATTCCAAGCCTGCAGTACATTGATCGAGATCATACTTTGAATTAAATGAGCGTCTTGTTAGAATTATAAACCAAAGTTATTAGACGATTTATTCAAACAGAAACGAACCCATTCCAGAAGAATGTGCATAGGGTCCGTCAGTGTTGCATACACGCACTTTCTCCCACTCATGATCTCAAGAACCACGATCCCATAACTATAAACGTCTGCCTTTTCCGTCAATTGCCCATGGACGGCATACTCAGGCGCAGAAATTAGTTGTAGGATTCTACACCTTAAAAAATATCTGTTTTGAGAACAATTACTTAATGAATTGCAGAACTCACATTGTTCCTCCCACTCTGGTAGAAACATGGGTTTCACCTTCTGGAAATAATCTAGCCATTCCAAAATATATCCACCTCTCCTTTAATTATATGCTAATTACTAGAAAATGTAAAAGAAAGTCACCTATGCATACATGTGCATGTGTGTATAGATAGAATTTAGCAACATGACTTAAAACTTTACTAATGAAACTTGGGTTGTGATGAAAATAAGTGAATAGGAGAAATAATATGGCTAGGATTCATGGAAATTAGGGTTGGAGGATGCCACCAAAAGGGCCATCAACATCACTTGAGCTAACTATCATTGTGTATTCTCTAGAGGCGATAAATGAGACAATAAAAGGATGCCCATTAGGGGGTGTGGAAGTGGAGACCCCACCATTTGGGGAGGCTAGCCTTAAAGGGTTGAGGAAATCATAACAAGGATGTCCTCTTGAGGACATTTGATCTAGGAGGCTCGGGATATGACCCATAAAGCCCAGAAATGTTTCAAGTGACTCAGAATGGTCCAAGAAGCTAGAAGAGGGTCAAAAATAAAATTTCTAGACATCTCATCAAACCAGGTCCAAGTCGAAGATCTCGTCACAAGATTTCTAACAACACAAGAAACTCGTCAAACTGAGCTAGAATGAAGGAGATATGGATGGTCAAAGTTTAGGGTTGACTAGTTAAAAGTCAAAGGGTGACTCAGCGTCAGTACTATTGATGTCAGCAGGTAACTGTGCAATGTTGACATAAGCATCACATCATAATGATCTCAATATACCGACATGGAACCACCTAGAGGGTGACACGTGGCAGGAAGATTTGGCCTTTTTAGGTGCCACTTGGGCCTATTTTCACGTGCCATGTGGCACCCCTAGGTGATGCCACGTGGAACCACCCAGAGGTCGACACGTGGAAGTAGGGCAGAATGCCACGCAGACCAGTAGAAGAGAGACACTTGGTAGATGTTGTGGCATACACGCAGGTGTTGACTAGGTTCAACTAGCGAATAGTAGGGCACCACGTGGCCCAATCAATGGGTGCAATATGGCACCCCAAAAATGCCCAGTGAGGGCCCGCGAATAATAATTCAAAAATATATAGAGAGAGTCGGTCCATGACTGATGGGTGGCTGGCCCGACCAACAGACGTGATTCTTGGCAAATATCTAAAGCACCAACCACAGTCCCATTTACAACGACTAGTATTCAAACCAGGTAAACAAGAACAAAATGTGGAAACAAGCCCCCCCTCTATCCGATAGTATACTCCACGAGATCCAGTCAACAAACACAAAATCCAGTAAATATTTTGGGTAGAGTACCACGCAAAATCTAGGCATGAACTATTTTGGTGGTTGTATCCCGACAACACAATTATGAAACAGAGTCCATGCTTGGGTCACATCTATTCAGTTGGTGCGAGTGTTAAAGTCAGTCGGAGGTTGGGATATAACCCAATGACATGGTATGGTTGTAATACCATTGTTAAGGTATTGTTAAACAAATATAATATTTGTTAGATGGTTATAATGGAGGGTTAAAAAGGAGAGGCCCGCGAGTTTCACCCTAGGGCCTCCCCCTAACTAAGCCTTATTTTAAACCAAGTTTCCAACGAGCCATGGGTGGGACTTGGTAAGTTCGCCCGCAAACATTTTTTTAAACCCAGTCCAAGTTCCATATTTGGAGAAGTGCACACCCAAGCCATATGATGGCATGTAGAATGAAGTAGAGTACTGTGAATTAATTGTAGGTACAAGAATGCTTTATGAGGCAGAGAGCCCAACAGAGCCTGGAGATGACTTTGTCTACTTGAGGCCATTTGACAGTCATTCTTAACCAATTTCATGCCACGATCGCAATGGCGACGTCCATTTCTGCATCAGAGCATCATATCAACATGATTATTTCACAAAATCCCACTATAAGCATGGTCTTTGTGATGTTATTTTCTTTATGAGATGTTGTAGCAATTGTATGTTTGCAACAGGTTTCAAAGAGCATGGAGAGCTACAACATGGCATCAAAACCCATTTTAATGTAGGAAACATCATCTCTTTAGCTTTTCACATAAACCGAGGTGGTACTGTAACACCCTGGGTTTTGAGCCCTAGATTAAATAATGTATTTGTTAAGTGTTAAGAGGCCAGAGTGCCCAAACAATTAAAAGAAGCTAGTGTGCCTAATTATTGTAATGTTTTGATCATTATTAATAATAAATACATCGTTGGATGATAGACAAACAAGGAATATAGTCATAGGGGGCTATGATTCCACAAGAGAGGGGGCTTGAGTGGCTAAGTGTTTATTTCATTTTTTAATTACCCATTTTTTTTAATGGGGGAAATCAGTTACATGAGCTTCTTTGGGGAAGACCATGAGGTTCATGATTCCCAAGAGTTACATAAACCCTTCCTTGGTCTGTTAGGGGGGTTCATTTTCTCTCTCTCTCCCATTCTCATTCTGGTTCTGTTGTTGGTCGCCTCACTCATTCACTCACTCATTCATTTGTTCATGCATGCATTCCATTGCTCTGTGTTCACACCTTTCATGGAGATATCACTCCATTCATTTATGTCACCCACTCATATTTCCTCATATGTTTCTTGGCTTGTGAATGAAATATGAATTTCTTAAGAGAAGCCATGGTATTGTTGGTTGTAGATATTTATGGTGTAATCAAGCCATGATTTGAGGCCTGCAAGTCTGAGATGCTTTGTCCTCTTTCCAACTTTGCTCATAGTTGTGAGTCCTAAGAATCCCAACATGGAGATTCTGGACCAGCTGCACTAGAGCCCTGGAAGGAGAAGGATAGCTTGAGGTACTGCATGGACGAGAAGGGAGAGGGTCCATTCTCTTGGTTTGTGCAGGCTGGGTAGAAGAGACTCGGGTACTTGGATTGTTGTGGGTGCTGGGAAGCCTGTGAGAGCTTGAGTGTTGACTGGTTTGGGAAGCCAAGTAACACTCTACAATAGTCCTTGTGGATTCATAGCCCTAGCTCAAGGTTAAGATTGTTGTTGAGACTTGGAACAAAAATGTCTACAGTTGGCTGGAACCTCCTTGGTCTACAGCCAGTTGGTGTCTTCTTTTATAAAAGATAAGTGCTCTATGTTATGGTATTATTTACCTGTGTATGATTTATTTCGCTGTGTATTTATTTATCATTGAATTCAATCTTTAGAATATGCATGCTTGTTGGTTATTGTTGTGCATGTCATTTAGTTCCTTTGTTTTATGCATATTTATTAATTTGAATGGTTTATGTAAGAGAAATAAATCCAAGAGTGGGCTGGAAGTAGCGTAGCCCGGCCTGTGGGCAACTGGGTATGTTACAGGTACAGTGCAGGAAAGATAATTTTGGCACTTGGTAAAAAGGTAGCCCATATTATGGTGAAAAGTCTCAAAATTTTGAGACATATGTGATTATTGTGTTTTTTCTTAGATATGATCAACATCTATATGGCTTCAGATTGATGGAAGTATTCATTCTTCTGCCACAAGTTTATGAGAGTTTTCCCGTGGATGGTCCATGGAGATTTCCTCATGTTCATGAGATATTTTTCCATACATTATGAGAAACTATTCTTTATACATAAGAACACCCTCTTCGATGTTGCCACCAGGAGTGGGACTGCAATCCTTTCAGTTGTAAATGAGAATCATCTTTTTAAAGAGTAAATAAAGTGGCTAAGTGGTTGAGCAAGGCTCGAAGATGTAGCCCATCTAGGGTGAACACTCTTATCACGATGTGACTTCTTGTCTCTTTTATGTGATTGCTTATCTCTTGGTGTGCTTATTCATTTCATATTCATGATTCTTTTCATTATTTCTTCATTTAAGTATTGGAAGCTTTAAGTGATGATACATGAAATTTAATAAGTTGATTTTTCAAGTTTTTAATTCAATTTGGATTCAAGCCTCTTAAACACTTCAACTTCACATTTTAATGCAATCAGTTCAATAAAATGATCTTAAAACTGACCCTTCAAGGAGTGACATAAGACCATAGAAGAATTGGTAACATTATCACCCCGGGATCAGATCAAGTGGCATCAGACCAGGATTGACAAAGATTCCAGGTGTTGAAGATGGAGAGAAAACTAAAGAAGGTGTGGTTCGGTGTGTTATCACATAAAATTGTCCATAGTCACGAGTGACAGCCATGAATGTAGGCGAGCAGGCAAGTGCAATTTTCAGCAGTAAAAGATTCCCCCCCTCGTGCAATTCGGTTTAGCGCCACCTCTAAATGAGTTTGGAAGGATTCCACAATTGGCAGATGGATAAAACATTGGCGGGGGTGCTAAAATAGATGACGCGCCTAGATCTCAGATCCCATTCAGATCAATGGCCTCAAATCATTTCGGGGTTGCAACATGCTTGGGTGTTAAAAGTCTTTGAGCAGGATAAAATCCTAACCATGGTTTTGCGGGGTGGCTACGTGGCGAGAAGCAGTGCATGATGTTGTATCCAACAACGATAGGTGGCCTCCCGATAGTCATCCCGCTGTGCTCCAATCCCGAGAAGGATTTATCTAATGAGCAAGGACTGGTAGTTGAAACCTCAACTCAATCCATAAATAGAAAGCTTGGAAGCTATGGTCGAGGAGGAAGAACTGTCAGCCCAAGGTACCATGATGGACGGTTTCTTCTTGCAGGCCCATACTGATCTGAGCTTGCATTTGATAGGAGGAAACACGCACTGTATGACAGAAGGATGCATAGACATAAAGCTTTGAATGGGATGACCATATCACACTCCTGAAAGTATTGAATTGATCCGATTATAAATAGATCAGTTCAAGATTTTGTTAAGGTTGTCAACTGGTTGAAAAGAGCTCCTTTTTTTGTAATATTTTGATAACATAATTGTTCTCTGGTTTTGTATGAGATCTGAGGCTTTCGCATTAATAGAAGTCAACTTCCTTCATCATCTTTTTTAAATCTTTGTTGAAACACTCATGCATGGAGGATCCAGATGAGGGTTGTAGTTGTATTGTAATGTAGGGTTGATTATAATGTTGTTGTGACCTATTTAAGTAATTTCCATGTTGTCTTTTTCCCTCTTATGTTGAAATTCTCGTGCATGGAGGATCTAGACGAGTTGTTGTAGTTTCATGGTAATGGAGGTTTGATTATTATGCAACTGTGATATATTTTAGTGTCTGAAAATTAAGTTCAAGAGTGCTCTTGTTCCTGCGTTTTTCTTCACCAAGTTGCTTGAAAGATGGATGCCCATGGAAGACTTGTCCACCTTTGTCACTAAGTCTTCCCTCTTATCACCTTTAACTCTAAGCCACTGACTGAAGTTAATGAGGACCTCATTTCCCTATGCATTTCTTGTCTAGTTTATGTGTTAAAACATTCTTGTACTGAGTTGACCTCCATTCATAAACCTACCTCCACAAACATTTTGAAGGGTACTGGGCTTATCCTCTTTTAGTCAGAGGGTGACTCTCAGTGATAACATGCTTGGCACCATTTCCAAGGAACGAATTGAAGACATTTCCCTGGGATTTGAATGACAAAGAAATTATGATTTTGAAGGTACATCAAAAATCAGTACCTTGAAGATTGCAACGTGCACCTGGTGATTCCATTGTTTCAGTTGTGGCTCCCAAAGGCAGACACACGAGTTCTACTACATAGCTTCCTCTGGAAACACCTGAATTTGAACTAAAAAGTATTATCAAGAAAGGAAATACCTCTCAAGAAGGGATTTCAACTGTTGTACCATGTGATTCTGGTAATTTACATGATTCTTCTTTTAAAACTCCAGTAGATGCATCTAATTCTCCTTTTATACAATCTATTGGAGTTTCCAGAAGTTTATATTTTGAAAGATTTCTTGTTGAGTTCCCCCATTATAGTCTTCATTTAGAAGGATAAAGTTTCGACACCCCTATTTCCCCTGATATTGTAAAGTGGTTTAGACCGAGGAGCTTAGAAGATTTTCCCACTTGGGGTTTTTCTACACCTCCTCCTATCAAAGTTGTTGTATGTAAATAGGGGGAAACTTCTTGTCCCTTGAACCCCATATCATTCTCCTCCAAAACTCAGTCGTTTCCCCTTTCCCCTAGAAATATAGCTCGATTCTTACGTGTCCCAACTCCATCTCCCCCTGGTTCTCCTGCAGTTCACATCCTAGTGGCAGGTGCTAATCCTTCTGGAAACAAAATGGATGCCATAATGGATGATAGATATTCCCCTCTTGTTTTACCTCACCCTATGAATTCTCTACCAGCTGGAGACTACCTTAAGTACATGCCCAAGTTCATAGGGGAGGAAGACATAACTATAGAAGAAGACCTTTCATCTTTTTATAGTTATGCATATAATCATAACATTGAAAATGAAGATGTGTGGATAAAATTTTTTGTACAGAGCCTTGATGGTGAGGCTAGGAAATGGGTTAGGGGCTTAAATCATGGATCTATTGATGGGATTGAAGCTTTGGATGATTCATTCTTAAGACATTGGGGGAATAAAAAATATTTTCTTTATTATATTACAAAATTTGGGTCACTTAAGAGGAAAGAGGGGGAACCTGTTTCAAACTTCTCAAAAAGATTTAATAAGATGTACAATAAGATTCCCACTGAAATAAAGCCTACAAAAACCTATGCCAATATTACTTTTGCCAGCGCTTTTGACCCTGATTTTTTCCTCCCGTTGAGAGAAAGAAGAGCTACCTCTTTAGCTCATATGCAAGATGCGACCCTTGAAGTAGAATATAATATATTGGCAGCTGACAAGCTTAGGATTAAATCCAATAGAGACAGAATAAGATGTAGGTATGAAGCTTCAACCTGTGATCCCTCTGCTGCCTCCCCTCAAGTAGATGAGTTGATGAAACTGGTAAAATCACTTTCTGTAGAAATGGAGAAATTGAAATTTGAAGGAAGGCAAAGCTATAGGAACCCCCATAATGCTGATAATAGGGGTAAATTCAAAAGACCCAATAATTCCCATTAGATCATCCAAAGAGATCAAATAAATAGGGATAGGGATGATAAAAGAATCCAAGCCCCTCTCCAAAATAACCTTGTTATTGATGAAGAAGGAGAGGAAGAAGATGTTGATCTTGAAATCCATTGTCTTGGTGACACCTCTTCATCCCCTCATTTAAATCAATCTGCATATGAAGAGTCTCTCATGGATAGTCAACTAAATGAGTTGAGAAAAGGGGAAAGGACTAGTGTCAATCCAAATAGATAAATCATAAGGTCCAATAAGAAAGAGGGAAAGTCTGGCATTCCTGGTCATCCTACTAGAATAGAGAATCTTACTAAGGGGGTGGAAGCTAGAAGAAAAGAAAAAGAGGCATGAGATCCCCAGGCAGTGGCTAAGAGCCCTACACCAAAAGTTAAGGAGATTCTGAAGCCCCCATCCTCTTTTATCTTTGAGAATAAGATTCAAAAGATTAAAATCCCCGTACCTTTCTTGGAGCTAGTCAAGAATGAGGATTTCAAGAAGTACCTTTCCAAATTTTTTCAGCCTCAACCTTTATCTTATCCCACAAATTCAGTCAACCTCCAAGATGAGAAACCATCTGTCATACTAGGACCTTTGGTAGAGGATAGGGATGAATCCTCCCCTCCTTTCTATACATCATTGAACATTCATGATGAAGTACTGCACAAATGATTGATAGATTCAGGGGCATCTCATAATCTCATGACTAAGAATATCATGGATGAGCTTGGGTTGGAGGTTATAAAAATATATCATGACCTATACTCATTTGATTTTAGGAAGGTGAAGTGTCTTAGATTTATCAAAGACATAGTTGTTTCCTTATTCTAGTTGCCAATGAAAAGTGTGCTCATGGATATTGTGGTGGATGATGTCCCCCCTAAGTTTAGGATGCTCTTTTCTAGATCTTGGATCAAAAGACTAGGGGGGAATTTGCAGATGGATCTTTCGTATGCCACCATTCATGTGTTTGGGGGGGAACATAGAAGGATTTATAGGGAAGCACAACTTGCTTACATGATCAGTGATGAAGCAAATCCTACCAACCACCCCAATTTTGCAGTTGATATTGATTTATGAACCAATATGCTACATCTCATTGATGCTCCTCAAACACTTATTGAAATCAGAAAACAACCTATTGCCTCTTGTGAAAATCCTCCTCCCAATACCTCTGTTTGGAAGATGTTTTTTGATGGTGCCTCTTCTAGGGAGAGTGTTGGTGTTGGGGTAGTATTTATTTCCCCTTCCCATGAGATCATATCTTTGTCTTACAAGATTGAATCTGAAGCAACAAACAATGTGGCAGAATATGAGGCTCTTGTTTTGGGTTTGAGGGCTGATAAAGACATGAACATTGAAGAGCTAACAGTGTTTGGAGATGCTGAGTTGATTGTCCATCAAGTCAAAAAATTGTATCAAGATAAGCACCTCAGGTTGAAGGCCTACAAAAATGAAGTCTGGGATCTTGTTGATAGTTTCTTCTTGGATTTTAAAATCTCATTTTTTCCAAGAGAGGAGAACACTATGGCAGATTCCTTGGTTGTTTCAACAAGTAAGTTTAGGGTTCCTTTGCCCCCAAAAATAATTTATGAGGTGGAAGTAAAATACAAACCCTCTATTCCTGACAATGTCAAACATTGGAAGGTTTTTGGGGATGATCTTGAGCTAAAAACATTTCTTGAGACTATGGATTAATTCTCTACTTTACAGATTGATCAAGATCAGGATACTGAATAAATCCCTCATGTTGATTTTTTTCTGAATAAAATTGTTGACCATCATATTGTTCAGTTACCCATTAACCATATTCCAAAAAGACTTGTCCCCTTGGAGAGATTTTTTGATAGAAATGATTTTGTTGTAAATATTAAAAGTTCAACTGAAGATGTTGATGTGAATGAATGCAGTTTAGGAACATAAGAGGATCCAAGGTATGTTAAATTGTCTAGCAGTTTGTCAAAGGAACAAAGGGCTAAGTATGTCAAGATTTTGAAAGAGTTTTCAGATGTGTTTTCCTGGAAATATGAAGATCTAAGGACATATGACACAAAAATTATTGAGCATAAGATCCATTTGAAAGAAGAGACCAAGCCATTTAGGCAGAAACTTAGATAGATAAATCCCATGCTACTGCCTATTATGGAAAAAGAAGTGAAAAAGTTGTTGGATGCCCAGATCATCATCCATTTGAGATATTTAGAATGGGAGGCTAACTTGGTGCCTTTGAGGAAGAAAAATGGGGAAATTAGGTTATGTGTTGATTTCAGTAATTTGAACAGGAGCTCAAAAAATGATAACTACCCCTTGCCAAAGATGGAGCACATTTTACAGAGAGTGACTAGTTCATCTAGGACATTTTGATTGATGGATTCTATGGCTACAATCATATGTCCCTCCTTCTTGAAGATAGAGAAAATACAACCTTCACTACTCCTTGGGGCACATTCATGTATGCTAAAATTCCCTTTGTATTGATGAATGCCAGAGAAACCTTCCAACGACCCATGGGCATTGCCTTCATTAGGGAGAAAGACAAATTTGTATTCATATATATGGATGACATTACAGTGTTCTCAAAGTCTGACAAAGAGCATTGTCATAATTTGAAGAAGGTCTTCCTGAAATGCAAAAGGTTTGGTCTCTCCCTCAATCCTAAGAAATCTTTGTTTTCTATGGAGGAAAAATTATTGGGGCATATTGTGTCAGCAGAAGGGGTAATAATTGATCCAAGCAGAGTAGAGGCCATCCAGTCCTTATCTTTTCCCAGATCCAAGAAAGAGGTTCAATATTTCTTGGGTAAAATAAATTTTCTAAGAAGGTTCATCTCTAATTTTGCTAAATTGGTTAAGCATATTACAACCATGCTTAGAAAAAGAAGCGAGGTGAAATGGACTGTTGAGTCCATAAATTATTTTGGCCAAATCAAAAGGGCTTTGACTGAAGCATCTATGCTCATCAGCCCTAGTTATTCTAAGGAATTTCTAATATTTTCTTTTTCCTCATCTGATACATTGGTTATTGTTTTCCTACAGAAAAATACAGAGGGGTTAGAGAAGCCTATTTCCTTTTTTAATAGAGCATTGAGGGATGCAGAAATGAGGTATGATATCATGGAAAATAAGGCATATGATTTGGTAAAATCCCTCAAGTATTATAGAATATATGTTTTGCATTCAAATATTTTTGCATATGTCCCCTTAGCCTCAGTAAAAGAGATATTGATCCAGCTCAACATAGATGGGACGAGAAGCAAATGGATTTCTAAAATTCTGGAATTTGACGTTGAAATGAAACCCACTAAATTGGTGAAAGGCCGAAGTTTATCTAGGTTGCTGGCTGAATCAAATTGCAAGGCTTTAGGGGTTAATTTCATGAACATAAACTTATAAAATCAGTAAGATGAGATTGTTGATAAAGATTCTCATGTCAGCCTCAATTTGGCAAAATGCACTTGGTACAAGGACATCATATATTTTTTGCAAAAGTTGTGACCTTCTGATGGCTTGGACAAGAAGAAAGTGAGAGATTTGAAACTCAAAGGAATAAAATATTGTCTCATTGATCCGGTTTTGTATTGGAAATATCCTCTTGGAGTTCTTTTGAGATGTTTGGATCCATACGAGGACTAAAGGGCCATAATTGATTTTCATGACAGCTTATGTGAGGGCCATCATTTTTGGAGGACCACAGCTTATAAGATCCTCAGAGTTGGGTATTTTTGGCCTAGCCTTTTTACTGATGTTTGTGCAAATATTAGAGCTTGTGTCAAATGCCAAATGTTTTTTGGAGAGAAGCAACTCAAATCTTTGCTTTTGCAACCTGTAGTGGTTTCTAGACCTTTTCAGTAGTGGGGTCTTGACTTCATTGGAAAATCCATCTAGCCTCAAGTGGCCAACACAACTGGATTTTGAATTCCACTAATTATTTCACCAAATGGATAGAATCCATACCTACAAGGAGTGCCTCCCACAGGGTAATCATTAGCTTCCTTGAAGATATCATGTCCAGATTTGGTTGTCCAAGGAAGATTGTTACTAACAATGCTACCTCCTTCAAAGATGAACCATTAATCAAGTTCTGTGAGCATTATGGGATTATATTAGTCCATTATATTCCCTACTACCCCTAGGGAAATGGTTTAGCAGATTCCTCTAACAAGAACCTCATAAATATCATCAGGAAATTGTTAGAAGATAATAAAAACGCATGGTACTCAAAGATGAACTTTTCATTATGGGCTGACAGAGTTACAACAAAGAGGTCACTAGGTGTTTCCCCTTTTCAACTTGTATATGGGGTTGAGGCTATTTATCCTACTCAACTTGCCTTTCTTGTGGAAAAATTCAGCTTGCCTTTCTTTGGACTACCAAGGATAACCTGATGATATGGTCAGGAGGATACAACAGCTGGTAGAAGTACAACAAGATAGGGAGCAACTGCTTGATAAATCTTAGGATCACCAACAAAAAATAAAAGGAGCCTTTGACAAGAGGGAAAGCAAGGAATATTTTCAGCTAGGAGATCTGGTGCTCAAGTGGGATGCACACAAGAAAGACAAAGGAAAACATGGTAAATTCAAAGCCTTATGGATTGGTCCTTTCAAGATTTCTAAATTATTTTAAAATAACACCTATAAGCTGTAGATCTTGGAGGATTCCAAAGTTTTTGGTGGCCCTATCAATGGGCACTTTCTGAAGAAATATTTTGTGTAAGCCATGATTGAATTTCCACCATTGTAATTACCACTTTGTTTTCATTTTCGGTATTAATAAGTGACTCCATAACCCAAAATCTAAGTCATTGCAACTGCGTGTTCTTGGTAGCTTGCAGGGAGAATGCCATCCCTTGTGGAGCCAAATCTTATCACATAAAATTTTCCATAGTCACGAGTGACAACCATGAACACAGGTGAGCAGGCATGTGCAATTTTCCATACCGAAGATTCCCCCCCGTATAGTTCAGTTTAGCCCCACCTCTAAATGCGGTTGGAAGGATTCCACAATTGGCAGGTAGATAAAACATTGGTGGGGGTGCTAAAATAGATGGCACGCCGAGATGTCAGATCCCATTCAGATCAATGACCTCAAATCATTTCGGGGCCACAACATGCTCAGGTGTTAAAAGGCCTTGAGCTGGCCGAAATCCTAAGCATGATTTTGTGGGGTGGCTATGTGGTGAGAAGTGGTGCATTTCAGGCCCAAAAGCGGTGTGGGCCTAAACCGATTACCACGGCCCCGAAATAATGTGCGCGTATGATGTCATATCCAACAACCACATATGGTCGCCCGATAGTTGTCCCGCCGCGCTCCAATCTCGAGAAGGATTCGGTTGATGAGCAAGGACTAGTAGATGAAACCTCATATTAGTCCATAAATAAAAATCTTGGAAGTTATGGACGAGGAAGCAAAACTGTCAGCCTGAGGTACCACGATGGACAGTTTCTTCTTGCAGACCCATATTGATCCGAGATTGTGTCTGATAGGAGGAAACACGCACAGTCTAATAGAAGGATGCATAGATGTAAAGATTTGAATGGGATGGCCAGATCACACTCCTAACAGTTGTGAACTGATCCAATTATAAATAGATCAGTTCAAGATTTTGTTAAGGTCGTCAACTAGTTGAACAGATCTCCCTATTTTGTAATATTTTGATAACATAATTGTTCTTTGGTTTTGTATGAGATCTGAGACTTTCACATTAATAGAAGTCAACTTCTTTCATCATCGTGTTTAAATATTTTTTGAAACACTCGTGCATGGAGGATCCATATGAGGGTTGTAGTTGTATTGTAATGTAGGGTTGATTATAATGTTGGTGTGACATGTTTCAGTAATTTCCTTGTTGCCTTTTTCCCTCTTATGCTAAAATTCTCGTGCATGGATGATCTAGACGACTTGTTGTAGTTGCATGGTAATGGAGGTTTCATTATTATGCAGCTGTGATATATTTCAGTGTCTAGAACTTAAGTTCAAGAGTTCTCTTGTGCCTGAGGTTTTCTTCACCAAGCTGCTTGAAAGTTGGATGCCCATGGAAGACTTGTCCACCTTTCTCACTAAGTCTTCCCTCTGATCACCTTTAACTCTAAGCCACTGACTTAAGTTAAAGAGGATCTCATTTCCCTATACATTGTTTGTCCATTTTCTGTGTTAAAACATTCTTGTACCGAGTTTTGTCCATTTTACCTCCATTCATAAACCTACCTCCACAAACATTTTGATGGGTACTAGGATTATTCTCTTGTAGTCTGAGCATGAATCTTAGTGCTAACACAATGAAATACAAGATATCAAACAAAGCCTTGAAGAAAAGAATCTTGGGTTGAAAACATTGTTGCAAGCTGCAGAACAGGAAAATTAGAAGTTGCAAATTCAGCTCCAAGCTATGAAGGTGCAAGATGGACAAGGCTCCATGTCAGGGGTAGTAAAGAGGCCATATTGTGGCCATGGTGGACATACTAATTATGGATCTGATCATGATAGTATATATGGTTGTGTCTATTTTCATATGATAGAGGATGCGATCCAGGAACTAGGGAATCAGGGAGGCTTCTTAGAAGCCTCATCTATCACTCCTTCTCACCAGGAGGAACAGTTGGGCACATTTCAGGAAGAAGAACAAGAGTCACAAACTGAAATGGAGGTAAATGATCCATGTTTAGTTCCTTTCTTCATTCACGTTGATATCCCTTTTGAAGTCTTTGAACATCATACTAGAGGAATCGACTTAAAGCTTATGAAGAAGATGGGGTATAAAGGAGGAGGCCTTGGAGCCAACGACCAAGGCATTGTGGATCACATTGAGGTGGTGGAATGGCCTCAATATAATGGGCCAGTCTATGTCTTAGAAGAGGTTGGAGAATGCTCCAAAACCAAAGAGGAAGAAATATCCAGGACCCCAGAAGTCAATGAATCTTCAAGTGACGGAACCGAATGTGTGCAGGATGAGAGCACATCATCTCATGATCGTGATTTCGAGACATCTCCAAAAGGCGATGAGAAATCCAAAGGAATATCTAAGGAAATCTCTCCTCACTATTCCAACACTAGAGACAACCCATAAAGGTATAATAAGTCTCTTTATTCTAGTGTTCTTTTTTATTATGAAAAACTTGGCAATGAAATCTTATGGCATAGGAGACCATGCATGTTTTGTGGTAAGAATAACCATGTTACCAAGTGTTGGAAAACACAATCTTTGTATAGGAAAGTGATGGAGACCAGAAAGAAGATGAGGCTTGAAGAACCTACTCCACATGTAGAGAAGAGAAAGGATAAGAAAACCCTGAAGAGGAAAAGATATTGCAACCATTGCGATAGAGGTGAACACCATGATGCCACTTGTTGGACCCTTCATCCAGAGCAACATCCCAGGAAGGACAAGAAGGTTAGGAAAACACCTTCGAAGGAACTAGCCAACGAAGCAACTCAACAAGGAGGCCAAGTACATTCCAAGAGACATTTTGTAATTTCATAATATAAGAATTTTGGGGTCCAAAGAGACATTTTGTAATCTCATAATATAAGAATTTTGGGGTCCAAAAGTTTGTTCAGTGAGGAGGTATGATCCAGGAGGTTCAGAATATGACCCAGAAATCCCATAAATTGTCTAAGTGACTCAGAATGGTCCAAGGAGCTAGAAGAGGGTCAAAATGAAAGTTCTCAGAATCTCATCAAACTAACACCAAGTCTAAAAGATCGTCACAAGATTTCCAATGGCATACAGAAATCGTCAAATGGAGCTAGAATGAAGGAGATATGGATGATCAAAGTTCATGGTTGACTGGTAAGTTAAAGGATGACTCAACACCTGTACTGCTGTCGTCAGCAGATGACTATGCAAGGCTGACGTGGCACCACCCATAGGATGATACGTGGTAGGAATATTTGGCCTTTTTAGG
>JASDQU010100174.1:292422-326255 GCA_032191745.1 Picea mariana
AAAATGGAGACCGCTCTACATGCCCTGTTGGGTTCATCAGGGCAGAACATCTGTGGCAGCATGGTTAAAGCAAAACAAAACAAACTACGATCTATCTAATCAACTGAAAGCAAATAACAATTCGAAAATAAACAAAAACATCAAACATGAGACATGGGGTTCATCAAATGGTTTCAAGGCTTGGTATATTAGTGAAACCAGAGCACACGCTGAAGACAGAGACAGGAGTTCCCTCTCCCTCCAGCGGAAGGTCCTTCGGGGCCCTCAACACAATGCTTTCCTTACAAAATGAATAGAACTGGACTGAGTGGTGAAAGAACTCTGGGTTAGGCCGCTGATGGATAGCTTGTCAAAGATTGAGCTCTGAATCATTTGGACAGCGTAACTTTGCTTCGAATTCTCTGCTAAAACGGTGAGTCTTCACGGCTATTTATAGCATTTTTCAAGGCGGTCACGTAACCATCTTCCAGTGTAAACACGGACCTTTTTAGGGTTCACTTAAGTCATTAATTCACCGAATTTGCAGAGCCGACCCTGATTCGAGAGTCAAATCATCTTGGGGGCCGGTCCATAGACGGTCGGGAGGCCGACTTAAGCAATTAATGCACCGTATTAGCAGATGCGCAGCTTTTTGTGTGGACAGTCGCGCGTCGGGCGCGCATGCGCGCATAACACGTTTTTGTCCTACGCATACGCGCGCGCACCCTACTGCTGTAACGCGCCCTTCAATTTTTGGTTACTTTGTATAGTTTTTTACCCTTCTGGAATGTTGTGAAATTAATTCAGTGCCATGAATGACTTCATTGCTTTTTTGATGATGTGGAGTTCTTGTCACCATGTGCAGATGAAATTTCAGTGATAACACCTTGTATGCCATAGCTTATTTACTAGAGAGGTTTTGTTGTTGAGGAGGGCACATTGCCAAATTGGGGCGCATCAACAGTTGAGAGACTTCTAGCCATCAGCTTGTAGTGAGATCAATTGTAGAGGATATCCATTCAGTAGAGCTTCATTGTTGTGGAGGGGTTTCCATATCTGAGCTCACAGTTGGCAGTTGGAGCAGATTTAGTGGTTCTGGCAGTTTGCATGAGGGGTGTACCATTCTGGGGGGCATTTGGTGATTTTGAGATTGTATATCAGCTCAGTTGGAGTTGCTATTGTATCAGGTTCTTTCATATATTGTGTTTATTGTAACCCTTCTTCTGCTTTCCTCATTTATACACATATTCCAAACTGGTTTTCCCTGGGGGGGTTTTATCCAGGGTCATGTTGACCAAAAATACCTGTGTCTACAAATGCATGATTTAGTTTCTTAGATCTGTTCATATTTAGTAGTAAATGATGTTTAGGTGTGTTATGTTTATTTTGAGATGCATGTACTAATTTATGGTGACAAAAACAACATGCTAGAGCACCCAAAATTGAGAACATAATCGTAACAAATCAGCAAAATACTTTTGGACTGTTGGTTGTTATAAAACAATAGAAAATATATTACCTTACAGTTGAAACTTAGAGCCTTTCTTTGGTCAAAGACAGACCAAGAAGGCAAGCTGATAGGACCTGGATTTTTCACATGGTATTAGAGCTTCGATGGCTGAAATTTTGGACAGTTGGGACAACATTTTGAGTGGCTGTCATACACTTCTTTCTGGCAGATTTTTGAGGAAACCCATTGACTCATTCAGCGGTTGTTACAGGGCAGAATTTTTTCATAGGATTGTTGGGCAGTTTGGACACTATTCATCAGTATCTTTCCACACCTACGTAGTAGGAGTGAGGCTGATTTGATGTTGACCTCTTTTCACACCTATTTTGTTAGGAGTGAGGTCAGATTACACTTGTCTCTTTTCACACCTGTGTTGACAGGAGTGAGACAATGTTTTCCTTGGCAGTGTGAGCATCAGTTGGGGATTGCAGTTTGGCAGACATGTCATCATCTCAGATGTGAGTTGAGGACAGGCTAGCGGGGGCTAGCAATTGGTCACCTTGGAAGGCAAGGATGGTCTTTGTCTTAGAGGACCCCAAGCTATGGGATATAGTCGAGGCAGTTATTCCCCCCATTTCTATCACTGCTCCCATCTTGGTGGCAAAGTTCAGGAAAAGGAACACTAAGGTGAAGAGGACCATTTGTGATGTAGTTCATGACCATATCATACCCCATTTGACGGGGAAGGCTTGTGCATACGAGATGTGGTAATATCTATGCAAGTTGTAAGATTGATGTATATACTTTTAGAGTATTTGGCAATCCAACATGGGCCTTAATTCCAGTTGAAAATTGCAAGGCTATGGAGAAGAAAATCCAACCATTGATATGTGTTGGTTACTGTGAGGATATGAAGGCACATAGAATATTTGATCATATTTCTAAGGAAGTGTTCTTTCGAAGAGATGTCCGATTCTATGAAGGCTTCAACCCCACATCACATACATCTCCATTCCCATATTTTCATGCTAACAATGGTGTGGATTATGTTGAAAATTTTTCTTTTGTACAAGAAGATGATGATGACCATTTTGAAGTTCAATATCAACATCAACCAAAAGAAAATATACCACCTGCACGAACAGAGAATGGGCATCCTTAATAGGAACAACTTGATAAAGAACTACATCTCAGGAGGAGATTTTGTGAGAGAAAGAGGCCCGACAGGTATGGTTATGAGCTAACTGATTTCAACTATTCTGCCTAAACCTCTTCCCCGATTCAGTCACAAACAATAGGTGTCTCTTTTTTGAATCATTCTATCTCAAATGATCCACAACAATTTTCTGACATTGTTGGCATACCTAAACGGGATGATGCCATGACAAATGAGTATTCTTCATTGATGAATAATCACACATGGGATCTTGTTTCTCTTCCAAAGGGATGAAATCTAGTTCATTGTAAATGGGTCTATAGGACCAAATATGCAACAGATGGATTTGTTGACAAGCATAAGGCACATCTTGTGGCCAAAGGATCTTCACAGGTTGAAGGGATTGATTACTCTGAGACATTTTCCCCCGCTGCCAAGATGAATTCTATACACCTTGTGCTTTCTCTTAATTCTTCCAAAGAATGGTTAGTCTACCAGATGGATGTGAAGATTGCCTTTTTACATGGTTATTTAAATGAGGAAATCTACATGGAGAAGCCTCCTATTTTTGTGCGAGATTTCTCTCTTGTTTGCAAGCTCCAACGTTCTTTGTATGGTCTCAAACAAGCCCGTCGAGCTTGGTATGAGAATATGGATAGTTTTATGATTTATTCAGGTTTTGATCGTTGTCATTCTGATCCTACAGTTTACACTCAGAGGTAGGGTACTGATCTCTTGATTCTAGTTCTGTATGTGGATGATTTAATTCTCATAGGGATTTCTTCATCTATGATTTAGAGTATTCAAAAAGCATTGATGGGACAGTTTGATATGATAGATCTGAGACTTCTGCATTATTTTCTTGGTCTGCAGGTTCTTCAATCTTTCGTAGGAATCTCCATTTTTTAGCAAAAGTATGCACTTGATTTAATTCAGCGCTTTGGCATGGTTGATTGTAAACCTGCCCCTACTCCATTTTAGTCAGGAGCCACCATCCGAGCACCTTAACCTTGAAAGGAATCATTCCGGAAGCATAACCTAGGCTAGATAACCAAACAAAGGGTAGCGCACCTTTCTCCAAGGATAGTGCACCAAACAAGAGCTAATCAGATAGTCCAAACCATAACCAAGAGATAGTCCAAGCCATAACATAATCTGCTAGCTGCAGCAGCTGCAACGAAAACTCTCCTCCAAACTTGAGCACAAACTGAGTAACTGCAATGCACACAAGTGAGCTCTGTTGTACTGAGAATTCCTGCCAGAATGAAGACCGACCTCCTATATTTATACTAATTCTGGATAACTGTCTGGTCCGACTTCTCATTCTGGGTGCCTATTTACTTAGTATATAATATTTCTTCTTGTCGACTTCTTCTCTTGGAGGATAATAACCTAATACAAATTATCCTCTTGAGCCGACTTGTCTTCTAGGGTTATTAGCCAACTCATTAGGGTTTCTTCTTGCTTCCCGGAATATTCTATTCTCGTCAGGTTTACAGGTGGAGGTAAATACCTCCCGCAACTACCATAATATCAACACTCCCTCCTAGACAGGGAGGTATTGAAGACAATGGTCTTGAGCACAAACATACCATTCAATCAGTAGCATCATCATAGTTGTATAGACTATCTCAAGATTATATCATGAGCACCATCATCACTATCAATGTCATCAACTGCATCATCTCTCGAAACCATACTCTATCTGAGTAATTAAGCATGATGCTAGATAAGTCATTCACTCCATAGAGTGACACAAGAACCATTCTTCTAATCCAGACATATGTCCTAGAAGAATAAATGTCCTGGACCATTTTCCATCTAGGAAATCTCTGTCCATTGATCATCCATCTAGCTGATAATCATTTCCAACACTGTTGATAGTCTTCAAGGCAATCAGAACAATATCATTCAATAGAAAAAAACTATGTCTATCCATAGTGGTACACAACTACAATATAGTGGTACACTACCACACCAAGTAGCACACAAATACTTGATCTATGACATATAATCACAATTAGTGGAACACATCCACCATAGTAGCATACATCTACTATCCAGAGACATACAATCTCCATAAAAATCATCTGATATCAACCTGCACAGAAATCATTGTTATGATATAAACTGAATCATCTGGGCCATTCTTCCACTCACATCTGTGAGATCTATAAGAGCATCTACCCTCAGAAATTCAAACATCAATGATGAGCTATCTAGACTATTCTTCTCAAGCAAGGAAGAATAATTGTCCTGGTTTTTGAGCTTGGACCATTCCCCGCCCTGGGCCATTCATTCAACACTAAACAAAGTGTAACCTGGAGAGAATGAGTCTTCCCTAAGGAATGCCTGTCCCTGATTGTTGAACTTGGACCATTCACCTATCTGGGCCATTCCTCCGACACTAAACAAAGTGCAACCTGGAGAGAATGAATCCACCCTAGGGAATGACTGTTTGGACCATTTCCTAAGGAAATGATTGTCCTGCACCAACCTCCAAGACAGACCATTCTTCGAAACTGCTCACAACTGTGAACTTCGAAAGAATGACTGTCCGGCGAGGCAGAGCAGACTTCTTGATTGACCATCAAGAAGAGAGACTGTCCTAGACCATTCCCCATGTTAACCACAATTGGAAATCATTGTATATGGTACATCAACAACAGGGATGATTTTAAGGATGGAAATTTATTTTAAAATGTAGAAACCTTGGTGAATATTATTAATCCTTCATATGTCATTTATAAATGTTTGGTGATATTTTTTTTTAAATATTCAAATTTATAAGTATTTTATATAGTTTTTATAAAATTTTGGCGATTTTTAAGGTAAAATAATTTTATCCTATAGAATTTGGGCGATTCATTTTTAAAATAGCGAATCTCGCTTTTGGAAAAACCATGCAAAATTAGCCCATGAGTGAAATTTAGCCCCTAAAATCATCCCTGAGATTCAACAATCCATTGAACCATTTTCATTATGAAAATGACCGTTCGATTCTAGACCATTTTCTGAACTGGAAAATGCATGTCTCTCAGAAATCTCAACCCACTTTTCGAAATGGAAAGGAAATGCTCATCCTGGACCATTTTTCGAACTGAAAAATGATTGTCCATAAATCAATAACACATCAGTGCTCCCTCCCAACCTGGGAGTCATCTCTTCCTTTTTCAATAGGGAAGTTGTCTCCATGAGCTCCAGCTTGAGTACGCAAAATCTTTCATCTTGGACAAAGGCTTTACCAAAATGTCGACTTATCTGCTCATTTGTGGATATATATATATATATATATATATATATATATATATATATATATATTGGAGAACCACTTCTCTTTTCTAGACTTCAACATGGAGAATGTAATTCTTAATCTCAAAGTACTTTGGTCTTTCTGGAACACTAGTTTTCTTTGAAGGCTTCATATAACTTTAATCATTACAGTATATCATAGTTGAATTCAACTCCTTTTGTTTCCTGCTAGTTCATAACATCATGGAAAGGCTCAAACTGGAACATATCCATGTAGCACTTCTTCTGTCATCATGATATTTTTGTCATGGATTGGCAATCCATCATCCCGATCTTCTGAGTAATCATTATGATACAATATCTCTGTTATAGAAAATCTTAACCATGCTTCTGATGTGCATTGGAGGTTCTCCACCAAGTTGTCTTCTTCCATCTTCATACAAGGGTATCTTTTTGTTATACCCCAAAGAATTGAGGTTGCTCTACATACGCTCTTTGTTCAATTATTCTACAGAACAGTCTTTGCATTCATCTGATGTCAATTCCAACTATGGATATTGTGAACGATATAAAGGCTCATGTAGAGAGATATATAGTTTATTGGAACAAGTAATCATCATAGTCTTCTCCCTCCATCTAAGAGAACCTCTAGTTTTGGATCTCGCAATGCTTACATTCATAAGTCTTTCATACACTGTTCTTCATCACAACTTTCAGTACCTCTGCTTGATTGATTTTAGTGAGTTCATATCAGGCTGGTAATCTTGTGATTTTTGGTACAATGATTGGTTGTTCTTTCTTGGAATCTTCATGTTCTTCCTCATGTTTCTCTTTAGATCTTGGGTCCATAGAGTTTTCTATAGATTCCATGCTATGAAGTTTCCAACTTCTTCCTTTAATCGTAGGATCATGGATACTTTAAGGATTCTTTTTGAGGAAGACTTCTTCTAAAGTCAAACTAAACACGTACTACGTTTCATGGCTGCTACCTTGGATATATACTTCATCATCTTCAATGGATCATAGGATTAGCTCCCTCCTAATCCTTGCTTCATGTATGAGTGCATGTATTTATTTTGGAAGTAAGTATATAATCAACTCCCTCCATCTAACATAATCCACACTTCCGTCTGCATCCTTATTTCCTTCTGCAAGGTGTTACAAATATTTTTCCAATTTCCTCTTGATTGTTGACTTCTTTCTGTCTTTAATTCTTCTAGGTTTCTTTCTGATTTCGGCTTATCTTGCATCTTGTCTTATAGTCATAGTGATAGCAGTCCTTATCTTGTTGTTCTTCCATAAGTATAGTTTTTCTTTGAACATATTATCTTCTAAGAAATAGATATGCAAGATATGTACCGAAAACATGGTATGTACAAGAACTATGAAGAGTATTGTTACCTTGTCTTAGAAGAAGAAGTATGTTTTGTCCTGCTTGGCTTTCTTTGAGGGTTCCCTTTCTTTGAAAACTAATGCTTTGTCTATTTCCTTCATTTTCATTAACTCGGGACAATGATTCTTGTAGTGACCATAGTTTTGACAATTGAAGCATTGTATCCTTGACATATATTTATATTGATTTGTTTTCTTCCTGGAGTCAAACTTCTTTTTGTTCCTGAAATTCTTGAACCTTGCTATGAAGGCTTGATCGTCGTACTTCTTTTGGGGTTTCTCTTTTGCACTGATCCTTGATTATTCTTGAGCACAACAAGTCCAAAGTTATTCAAATGTAGGATACTCCTTCCTTTTGTTCATGCTTGCGACAAATGCATCCCACGTCTTGGGAAGACCATTGAGTACTATGTTTACCAATTCCTTCTCTGAAATGATCTCATCAATAGCTTGTAGTTGATCTCTTAACTGAGAGATTCTCACAAAGCATGATGTTATGCTTTCATCATCATTCATCTTCATGTCACAGAGCTCATTCTTCAGATTCATTGCATGTCTAATGTTTCTGACTGAGAAGAGGTTTGTTAGGGCATCGTACATATTATTCGATGAGTCAAGACGGGAGATTTAGGGTATCAATTGGTATTTTATAGAGTCCACTATGATACTCATGGTGTTGATTTCACTGTCTTTGAACTTCTCCATAACTGCAACGTTCTGCGGTTCCTTCTCTTTTCCTTCTTCAAACTCTGGTTCCATGATCTTTCCTTTCACGATATCCAACACTTTATTCTTGGAAAGGATGAGGTCAATCCTTGTCTTCCATGCTTTGAAGTTAGAATCTCCATCTAACTTGTTTTATGACTTCATAGAATAATTCATGGCTGCTTTGACTTGGTCAACCCTAGATTTGACCAAAAAATCAAACTTGATGTCTTGGCTTGCTGAGAGTACCAGGAGATGTGCTAAGCTAGGGCACACTGGTCTATCCAGAAATTAGGTCAATCCCTTCACTTAAGATTCCTCAAAGAGAGGTTTAGGGTTTCTGGAACTACAACTGCACCTACTAGTAACCCTAGCGACAATGCTTTGGTGACAATTCCTGCTAGAAACCCTAGCGACAATTATTCAACGAGCTTAATATCCTTATGGCTATGCTCCCTTCCAGTGGTTAGACTGAATGAAGGAGGTATGGGCCCATAAACTGTTAGAATATAATGGATGTGCTCATTTTACCATAGACAATATCACTATTGTCACCCAACCACAACCTAAAGCCACCCTCCGAGCACCTTAACCTTGACAGAGAATCACTCTGGAAGCATACCCTAGGCTAGATAGCCAAACAAAGGGTAATACAACTTTCTCCAAGGATAGCGCACAAAAAAAGAGTTGATCAGATAGTCCAAACCATAACCAAGAGATAGTCCAAGCCATAACGTAATCTGCTAGCTACAACAGCTACAACGACAACTCTCCTCCAAACTTGCGCACAAACTGGCTAACTGCAGTGCGCACAAGTGAGCTCTGTAGTTCTGAGAATGCCTGCTAGAATGAAGACTGGCCTCCTATATTTATACTAATTCTGGCTAACTGCCTGGGCCGACTTCTCATTCTAGGTGCCTATTTACTTAGTATATAATATTTCTTCTGGCCGACTTCTTCTCTTGGAGGCTAATAACCTAATACAAATTGTCCTCTTGAGTTGACTTATCTTCTAGGGTTATTATCCAACTCATTAGAGTTTCTTCTTGCTTCCCGGAATATTCTATTCTCGTCAAGTTTACACATGGAGGTAAATACCTCTCACAGCTACAATAATATCAACACATATGTCATAGAATCTTCCCATCACCACACTACCTTCTTCAATTGTGGTTGGTTCCTTCTTCAATTGCTACACCACTTTATTTCTTCAACTGTAGTTCATAATACTACAAACTTGATCTAACTCTAAAGAATTTTTCTTCAACTATAGTTCATAATACTGTAGACTTGCTCTAGCTCTGATGAATTAGGTCTTGCACATGTGCATTACACATGGTTTTCAAATCTTCTAAATTTCCTAGATGGAATTCAAACTGGCAACAAGGAAAATAACTTCTTCAAAGAATCTCCTCCTCCTCCTCCTACAAGATATTGTTAACTAATGATGACATCAATCAAATGCATCATATTGATAAAAATCCTTAATAAGACATGATATTGGAGACCTAAAACCGAGTATTATAGTGAGTATTGATGGATATGGTATAGTTCTAGCGAGTATTGATATGGTATAGTTGTGGTGAGTATTGATATGGTATAGATGTAGCTCCAAAGGTTAGTTGAAAGATACCTTTTCCATGATTTTAAATTTGAATTATTATTCAAGTACTCACCATTGTCCTAGAAGCTCTTGCAAAAGAAGAACCATTGGTGCAAAATCCCTTGTAGAAGAAGTTTGATTGTAGAAGAAGATTGATTGTAGAAGAGACTGTGAGTTATCATATTGTAGGTCCAAGTCCATGAGGTATGGAAGCCCAAATATCCATTTGGGGACCATGCATCCAAGCAGACGAATCATTTTAAGGTGATCCATCACTTCCATTTCCTCAGGAATATTAACACTACTATTTATGAAAGAGAGTGTCTGGATGTTTTTCATGCCCCTAAAAGTCTCCTCCTCCAATTGAATAGGACCTTTTGTTGTCGATGATGGAGCATAGTGATGCCCTCAAGGGTTGCCTTATTTTTAGGGAATAACATGAAGAGTGCCTCAAAATATGCAGTTGGTGGGAGACTAATTTCTTCTAAGATGCTCCTAGCATGACATTGTTATGTTATTATGATAATACAACTACCTTGCATCGTCATATAGTACCAGGTCAGTAGTACCATTTTTTCAAGGTAGTCCCATTTCTTTTTCTTGGAACAACGACTAACATCTAGAAACTAGAGGCACCTCAAACCCCTAAAGAACTCGAGTAGAAATTCCATTAGGTGGGTGGAGCAAGGTCACTTCCTAAATGAATTTGGTGGAGTTCAGATGAGGGTCGCTTCACTGAGAAAAGAGAATGAAATAGAACAACTTTCTTTCATGCAACAATGATACGATGATACGAGCCCTACAAACTCAATTCCAACCATTGCTTAACAACTATTGGGCTAGAGATTCTGACTAATGCTTGGGTGTGGCCACATAGGAATTTATGCCACCATTTATTCAAAATATTTTCTCCCTTGCAGGACCTCCTGTTGTTGGTTATAAATCTGTAACTACATCCACCTCCGTTGCTACTAATTCAAATGGTGGTTGTGACACTAGAGGTTCTAAAATGATACTTTCTTGAGGTTGGCCATAGACTTAGAACTCTTACCCACCTCTTAACCCATGTTTGGACTTGCTCTTCAGTATAGGTAGATCACAAAAGAATAGAAGGAAGAAGGGATTTGTTGCAATTCAATATGCCTCCTTGAACTCAACGTAGGCTGGGTTGAAAAAAAAGAGACCCGCAACTCTAGCCTGATTGATCGAAGCTTTTCCCACCAAATCCATGGGTTGAACAAGCATTATGCATCAACGATGTCATTTCTACATCTTTGTTGTGTAGAGTTTGATTCCCTAAGTGTTCCAACCTAGCAGCAGAAGGGTATAATCTGGCAGAGCTTGAGGACAACAATATGCATGATTCACAAAGTGTTTTGAATGGACATAAGACCAGCTGGGACATCAATGAGTGTTGGAAGGGAATGTTCACTACCCGAGCTATAGATCATTTACACATTTTTACCATGCACATAAAGGATGTTGAATGCCTTTTAGCATGCACATGACAGATGTTGAATGCCTTTATTAATTTTCTCGACTAAGTCCAATTAAGTTTCTTAGATTTCCCTGCTGTAGTTTTCCATCCTTTCTTAGATTTTCAGGTGATGCGTCGACGTGCACAACATTGATCTAAAAATGGACTAGCACCATAAAGTTGGATGACAAATATTCGTGTTCGATGAAGTCAGTGGTAGGAAATAAACATATGACTGGTGAAATGAAAATTACAACCCACCTCTATTTTATCAACAATAATTGTAAACACCCTCCCTTTGATTATGCCGACAATTGAAGAAACTCATTCTTAATGACATTGATGTCTGCATCGGTAGCACCGTCGTGTCGTTTTGGAGGTGAAAGAGAATTTTTGCATCTTCATAAAGAATTTATTATTATTTTTTTTTCAATTTGAAAGAGAATTGTTTATTTAACATAAAATAATATATTTGAAGAGTGTCATGTGGAGATGGCTATTTTGCATACTCCTTCACTGATTAGGAGCCGTTTAATCTTGGAATACTTTTTCCCAATTTGAATTAAATATGATCTTATTAAAACCATAATATAATGTAATTTTAATAATTAAAACCTATAATTCCAACCATTCAAAATAACTCTTTAAAAATAATAATATGTATTATCATATTAGTTAATTTTTTTTATGCATTAAGTAAATTTTTAAACAATTTTATTTTATTTTTGTAAGCACACTTACAACAATTCATAATAACTCTATAAAAACAATAATACATATTATCATATTAATATTTTTTTTAACTCGTTGTTTAAAATTTTAAACAATCATATTTTTTTTTATGTTTAGAAGCGTACTAACAACAAGTCAAAATGAATAATGGTCCTCCATTTTCGGCTCTTCTCCTCGTTCACAAGTAAATGATACTAGTTAATTATTGTACAATTAAAACTTTCCAAGTTAATATAATTAATATGGTATCTCAGACAAGAAGCCACAACCTATCATTCTTCAATAAGCCTACTGGATAAAGGCATGATAAAGTAAAGGACACCCTGACTTTAAATACTTATGGGTTAGCTCCTCTATGTATTGGGAATATCATCACCATACACAGTTTTGCATGTAACTCCAAACATAGCTTCTCTGTGTATTGGGAATAGCATCACCATACACAGTTTTGCATGTAACTCCAAACAAAAAATTGCACGGTTGTGATGATAAATTTGAAGGACTTTCATACTAATGTTGGGATTTCCATGGGTAACCCAAAAAATCCGTCGAGAACGAGTAAATCTCAACTTACATTCAGTTCTCATATACAAATTTTAGAGACTAAAGAAAACTCTCGTCTCATACAAATATGGGCCTCATAGATTACATTATTTACAAAGAGCACTACTAAAAAAATTAAGCCTGAGTATCCAAATATTACAGAAATAGGCAATAAGGCTGGTATGTTATACAAGAAAGAACTTACACTACATGTTTGTTACTATGGCAATGAGATTATATATATATATATATATATATATATATATATAATATTTTTTCTTTAAATTATTAATTAATATTTTTAAGTATTAAAAAATTATTTTTAATTAATAAATAAAATTTATTAAATTAACAAGTAATAAATAAATTAATAAAAATAAATTAGATGTAAATATTATAAAACAATATATCATTTTAAATATAATAATTTTAAGGAATTTTTTTTTATGTTTTATTTTTAAAATTAATAAAAAATTAAAATTTTCTCTATTTTCATAGTGATTAATTGGAAAAAAAAAATAACTTATCATATTTCTATTTTAAAAATCTTTTAAATCCAAAAACAAAGCAAAATTTTAGTTGTTTACATAATTATATACATGTTATATATAATTAGTATTTTTTGTTTTGGTTTGGCTAATGTATTTGTGACTTGTGGAATTAGCTTTTGGTCTAAGAAACCACTATTCATGTAATATAAGTCATCAAAATCACATGGAATCACACCCGGATTGGATCACACAAACTTTTAACATGGATGCATTTTAGATGTCTCCTCCCACTACCTTGAAGTTTACTTAAGTCACCATACACAACAAGGCCCCTCCAAACCAATCATGCTAACCAAATTTTACATATAATTAACATATCTTTGAAACAAGGAAATACAATATTATTTTTTTTTTAGAAAAATGAACATGTTATTATTGTTATTTTTTAATATTAAATTGCATGAAAAAATTTCACAAAATATAGTTGTTGAATATATTAAAAAAATTGTTTTTAAAATTAAAATTATCTTTTTTACTCTATCCTTATTATAAAATGATATTTATCACAATTTAATGTTCAAATAAAATATAAATTTTACATCACAATCTAACAATATATCCTCTATATAGAGAGCATACTCCATGTTACTATTTTAACCAAAAATTAAACTATTAACCAAATTTAAAAATTAAGAAAAAACAATTTAATATAAATTCTGAAATCATGTAGGTTTATATGGTGTAAACTAGATTATAATCTTACACTACATTCATTTATAATTGTGTTAATGTTATTGAGTTTGTTAAAACTTGGTCTTTAAAACATAAACAAGGGAAATCTATACAAAGCACTTACTCCCTATTTAGTTGATTGATTAATTAGGTGTTATATAGAATATTTTAGATTAATCATAATTATTGAGTTTGTTAAAACTTGGTCTTTAAAACACAAACAAGGGAAATCTATGCAAAGCACTTACTCCCTGTTTAGTTGATTGATTAATTAAGTGTTATACAGAATATTTTAGATTAATCATAATTAATCAAATTATTATACAAAATGTTTTAGATTAATTCATGTGCTATACATAATGTTTTAGATTAATCATAATTAATCGAACTTTATACAAAATGTTTTAAATTAATGGATGTGTTGTAAAAAGTGTTTTGTGAAGTAAAAACTTGATTTACCAAAAGTTGGTCCATTTCAATTAATTAGCCGAATTGTCCAACTTCAATTCTATAGGTAGCGAAGGGGAGGACCTTGTGGCCAAGTAACTCGTTGACGATGTGTGGAGAAAGTCCTCTATATTGATGTTAAATTAATTATTAAATTTATTAATAATGATGTTAAATTAATTATTAAATTTATTAATAAAAAAAAATATTGTAATTTTAATTTAATTATTAAATTTAAATAATAATATTTAGAATATGATGTATTAAAATAGAAAACATAGTTTGGAAGATTTCATCTCTTCCCAAAAATAAAATAATAATATTTTGAATATTAAAATATGATGTATTAAAAGCTGGAAATAGTTGTCTCTATACCGAGGAAGTATGTGGGTGATCCCACACCTTGGACATGGACATGTAAGGGAAGTGTCAAGGTAACAATGTAAGGGAAACTTGAAATTGTTTCAAAGTTTTTTAATATTGTTGGAGATTATTAGTTTCATGATACGAAAACAAAAAAAAATGAATTTTATTTTTTTAATTTCTTAAGTTAAAAATGTGGTTTCCTCTTATTCAAACTAAAAGCTTCAATGCACATGGTTTGTAGAAGCAATAGTCATTTTAATCTATTAGTTTGTCTTCATTAACAAGCGTATTAGTCATTTTGGCAGGTACTAGCCACTACGTGGCATATTTGCCTCTATTCTTGTTAATAAGGGATAATTCATCATGGTTTGAAACATATGATTAAATATATACTTTTAAAAACCATTGTATTTCATTGAAGGGATAATAATATCCCAAGGCTGTTGGCAATCTGATAATAGTGTTAGTCCATACGCACTGAAAAGACATGTTGCTAGACTTCTGGGGTTTCATTCATTTGAAAAAATTCTAGTGGTTAAGGAGGTTACATGAGCTTTAAGCTTTGATTTGATGGCACCCAAAAGGCATGTTGTCGGACCTCTGGGGTTCAATTATTTGAAAAACTTCTAGTGGTCAAGGAGGTTTTCTGAGCTTTAAGATCAGATCTAATGAGGTTGTGAAAGATCTGATGAGGTTGTGAAGTTTACAAGGTGAAGGTACCCGAATTCTCTTGTGTAATCTCCATTTGATTTCAAAGAAAGTTTATTGTTGGGTCCATCTCCATATTTCAGATCCAAATATATATACATTCAAACCCATAGATTCATTCACATGGTATTTTTACAACAAAATCTATTGTTGGGTCCATCTCCATATTTCAGATCCAAATATATATATATATATATTCAAACCCATAGATTCATTCACATGATATTTTTACAACAACGTTTACTTATGAGGCCATAATATCTCTTTAGAATTCACATAAATAAACAAAAGCATTAGCTTTCCAATTTCATAGGTCGATATGAGCCTAGTAAAAAGGAATTGTAAGGTCTCCAATGCGCAGAGAAGAGTTACGCAGAGAAGAGTTAACATTCCCTGTAATTCCATAGTGAACGATTCCTTTCACTTTGAAGGACCTCAACAATGACTGAGTTGTTATTCCTCCATTCAACCACAAAAAACAAAATGCAATACAACATACATGTGCAAAAAAGTAGAATTACAGAATGGGTTAAAGCTATGGAGTCACACAAAATATAAAACAATGGATTCATATCAATAAAAGAAATTGAGACCAAACATTGCTAATCCTGACATGACAATGTTGACTATGAGCTCATGCCAATCCTGACATGACAGTGATGACTCTGTGCTTATGAATGCTTCCTATATGAAATCTTCACCCTCCCAAACAAACATAACAAATAGACGTAATGGTACTGTTCAAGATTTGAGAGCCTTTCCTGATTTTTTTTTTCTCAATGGTGACTTGCAATATGCAGAGTACCAGATAGATTGAAAGCTAAAGATTGAAAAAAAGGATCCATCTCGAAAGAATTAGGAACAACTATGCCAAGATAGGGGCCATGTCAATTTAGGTCGTGGATGATTTCCTGAAGCTTTAACGATGGAATTAGTGCTTACGCTGATGATAAATGGATGATTAATGCCACCATGAATAGCATTGATATACAAGGTATTACAGTGAATATATTCATCCTACTTTCAAAGCGAAGTACAATCCTTATTCTAGTTCGATACTACAATTTTTTGTGATATTCAATTATTTTAGACATCACTAAATGAAGTTAAGAAATGAGTGGCGTTTTCAGTAGTGTCTACGAGTATAGAATATCATTTTTTTCCTTCAAAATATTTTCCCATGTCCAGGATTAACTGAAAGGAGGTATGCTTCTATAGCTTGACTATAATTCCAATTTCTATTCCAATTCCTTGGAAAAGTATGCTCACACAACGTGGATATGGTCTCTAAGATTAAAAAAAAACAAAGAAATGGTATGCTCATACAACATGGATCTAGCCATCAACCGCTACCACTTCCCAATTTCACTGACCCTCACACTGATAGACCGACTTCAGGCATGAGGGATATCGAACTACTAGTCGGATGTTAGAGGTTATCTTGATGGAGAACATAGGGGCTAGCCTTTCTCACGTGAAAAGTGTTTAGTCTCTGGTAAGTTAACTGTTGTTGGGACCTGTAAGTGTTTCCTTTGGACACCTAAGAACTATAGACCTACTTACAACTGATCCAACACATCGGATGAGAGCATCATCTTGCCATTTGTCATATCTTTTACTACAGAACTGGTGTTGAACCCTGAATCTTAGAAGAGATCCATAGGCACGTGCACATCAAAGGTTCAAATCGACATAGTGAGCCCAACACCTAGATACCTATTGAAAAGGTAAGAAATATGTAATAATTAATATATTATTATGTTATTAATTAGCATACGTTTAGTTTCAAAAGTAATTATAGTCCCGAAACTAATTAACATTCGATTTAGCAACAAGAAAACGTAGCACTCCACTTGTCGTTTCCATAAAAACACTTCCATTAAGAACATTTTCACTCAACACCACATGTTTCACTCAACCACATGGGGGAATTTCGTGAGCAACCATCTTAGTGAGCTTAGGCCGAGAAGGGGATTGAAGCTCCAAAACAAGTGACCACCTTCAAGAATCCCTTCGGTCGTGAGCTCCCAGTCTGTCATTTGCACGCTTGAGGCTGCGACTGGGAATGAAGGTCCAAAGAAAGTTGCTACCTTCAAGAATCCCTTCAGTGGGGAGGTCCTAAAATCTAGCCAGTCGTGTTTCACAGAGCCTCAAGGATCTGCCTTGTATTCAAAGAGCAACGGTGCTCTCATATGTCTTGCAACCTATGCACCCATAATCATACATCCATTTACCACTGCCATAGATAGTACAATTTACCAGATGTTGAGCTTCTGTTCCTGGATTTTGTTCCTATTGGAGATTTATTAAGTGGTAAGGCAACCAAGAATTTAGGGGTCGAATGGTAAGATGATCTCCTAGTATCGAACTCATTATTTCATTATTTATGTTGCAAACATAAGAAATATTGATCTCATTCATGATTCAAGACAAACATAAATACTTATTTCTATTGCAAACACAAGAAATATTTCATGATTCAAGATAAACACAAATAGTTATTGAACACAAATCTGAGCAAAACAATGCTTTAATGGTCTTTTGTTAGCTATTATAGGTGGAAGGTTGCCTTCTAATTTTTATAGAAACTTCTCTTATAACTAGCTACAAGACTATCTTACGATTCCGTTGGATACAGTGGAAAAAATAGCTAATGATATACATTTGCATATTTCAAATTACGTCGCAATAACGATATATAAAAACAATTCAATGAAGTTTGAACACTGAAAGAGACTAGCTCCCAAATCAACAAACAGAGCCAATTGCTTCTCACAATAAAAAGAAGAATGAAGAAAATAAACCTATAATGGAAGAATCTTCTACTTAATCGACTTCAATTGAAAACTTAAGTGCTACTGCTAGATATTCCATTGTAGCGCAAGCCCATCGTTTCCTTTGTCTCTATTCTCTATCCCAACCCTATCCATAAAGAATCAACGGATGGAACATTGGATTTGCCTTTTCCTTTGGTGTTGGTGCTGAAAAATCCTGCTAGTTTTTTATGTTGCCTATGTTTCAACCCTTACCCCTTCCCCTACCTCTACTACTAGTGTTGGTGATCATCAAAGATGGTGTTTGTAAATTACGATATTTTTAATGTAAATATAAAGATGAATCTACTATTTTCTTCTTGGATTCATAGAAAATAATACAATTTAGGGGTTATGAGAAATGAACTTGCATCTTTGAGATAAAATGTACGAATGTCTTCCACATATGAGGATTCATCATCTTGTGTAGAGTTAGTGTTGAAAAATAATAGTTGCATTTGTATATCCTAGGATTTTGGGAAGTTTGTACTCAGACAAGTGAATACTAAATATAACATATACACCTTCGTACAAGTGTACCCTCTGCCTCATAACAAATTCGTGGAAACAATAAATTAGTTGTAGGATTATAAAAAATATCTGTTTTGAGAACAATTAAACAGAAAAGAGTTGCAGCAAATCTAAGGAAAATCGTACAGAAAGTCTGGTTATCGGAGAAAAGCGCATAAAACAACCCGCTTCGAGACCTCGACCTTCTTGCTGGGGAATACATGCGAGTAAAAGTTTCTGAGCCGCTGCCAAGCATGTTTGGCAACCACTAGTCGTAATGTAAGGCCAACACTGAGCGAGACCATATAAGGAGCCATCAATGGAGCGCCCAACGGCATAATTGTTATTTGCAGCAGCGTCCGATATGAGTTGCGCGGATAAGGTTTCGGCTCTTTGAGAGGACGTCTGAGGACCGCTATCATTTGTGGAGAAACAGTAATGGGCAGCCCCATTATCCACAGGTTTCCTCTCAAAACTAGTAGTATTCTTATAGCGGAGGAAACGACCGTCTAGATGAATCCGACCACCAATGGATTGGAGACACTGTGCTTTTATTAGTTTCGCCGCTTCTGTGATGCATTCTGAGCACTCGCCTGTGCTTAAATACTTCCGACACACTGCAACACCAAAGACAGGATCTGTTATGCCAGCTTTGTCTTCATATCTATAAGCGTAGCCACCTGAGATATTTGAGACGAGGTATGCCAAAACACTATCCAGATTTTCCTGAAACGCTGTAGCATTAACATTGTTTGTCGGTGCACCCTACCATATATAAGATTGTTTGTCGGTGCACCCTACCATATCCCGCTGGTCATGCTGGGGATTATCGGTTGCTATAGTTACAGCAGTCACCATAGCCGCTGAAAGAACCAGAAATGCAAAATCGACAACTTCCGCCATGAGTTGAGCAAAATAACAATGTATGGATTGAAACGCAATGTTTACAAATATCTCAATAACTATCCCCTTGTATGGCTATCATGGATATTGTGTGAGCAGGGCTCAAACTACGTAAACCCTAACTGGGCCGTGTGAGTCTGTTGCAGAGTTTTGTTGGGCAGGTTAGTCAGTCTCGGATTTTCAAAACTAAATAGCCCGGATTTACATCATCGGATTCCGGTCAAAAACTAAAAGAGTAGAACTAGTCTAAATGTTCTATCTTTTGGAGGTTTTTCAATAACTTTTTTCGTTTGATTTTGTAGTAACTTCCGTGATGAATGGTTGAATCTGCAGATTTGAGTGGCTAAGTTTGTATGATCTGAGTGCGTAAGGGGTTTTTCATCACGCTGAATCCATTTATGGATTCAGAAATGCAATTTAAACAACATAAAATAGAGATTTTGTCCAAATTTACATCACGGATTCCGACCAAAAAACTCAAAAGATAGAACGTTTAGCCAACTCCCTTTTTTTGAAGTGGTCTAAACATTCTACCTTTTGGAGGTTTTCCAACAACTTTTTCCATTTGATTTTGCCCAAAATTCAGTGATGAATGGTTGGATATGCAGATTTGAGTGGTTAAGTTTGTATAATCAGAGTACCCCAAGGGTGATGAATCCATTTATGCATTCAGAAATGCGGTAGTCTAAAAGTTCTACCTTTTGGAGGTTTTCCGACATCCGTTTGATTTTGCCTGAAATCCGGTGATGAATGGTTGGATCTGCAGATTTGAGTGGTTAAGTTTGTATAATCAGAGTGCCCCAGGGGTGATGAATTCCGGCCAAAAAAACTCAAAAAGATAAACCATTTAGCCAACACCTTTTTTTTTTAATTATCCCAAATTCCATTACTCTTATACCTATTGCATCTATTTATTGTTATTTAAACTACATTTTTTAAAATAAAAAGAAATTCAACATATTGAAAACCTTAAAGCATTCAAATTATACAACATTAACCATTTAAATATACAGATTCTACAATTACTCACTAAAAAAATTAAAATATATATATATAACAACTAAACATAAAACAATTAAAATACAATTAAAATACGATTTAAAAACTACAAAGTTTAATATATATATATATATATATATATATATATATATATAAAACAATTAGAATACGGTTTAAAAACTATGATCATGTAGTTTTTAAAAAAGACCTATTAAAGATTGAATCGTGCTGCGCGGGAAACTGGCAAGACACTAATTAAAACCAACCATTGACTTTATCTTTTGTTATAGGACAAACGAGCAAATAAGTTACGTTCCAAAAAGGTAAGTTACGTTCCAAAAAGGGAAATTACGCAAGGCACCTTCCAAACATAAGGGCGTAGGCTAAGGTCCAAACGAAATGGACCTTTGCCGGCCGTCCTTTCACGGCGTCCCGACTCCCGTCGCCGATCACCTCCGCCCTCCCGCCGGTTACCCGTCCATACGCCCCATCTCTTCTACCACCTCCGCCTATCTACCACCATCCATACATCATCCACGCCCATCATTCACATCCATCCAAATCCAAAGCCCGCCATCAATTCACCTGTCACCATTTTCTAGCTAATTAATTTATCATTTGAGGAAGCGGCGAGCCTACCGCTTGCGCTTCAGACTGCGCAGCAGGGCTTTGATATAGCCATTTTTGAAAAGGGGCAGAGCGTGTTCATTGTGGGAGGAGCGGGTGGAGTGGGCAGCCTGGACCTTAGCCTACGCCAATGAATTGTATATGCCAGTTGGTCGATCGATTTAAAGGGCGCTGAGATTCCGATTACCTGTGTAAATTTCAGAGGTGAGGAGTTCGATCTTCTTGAGAAATTTAAATTTCAGAGGTGAGGAGTTCGATCTTCTTGAGAAATTTAGCATCTGAAGGACAATATTTTCATGGGAAGGAAAAATATTTAGCTTTGGCTTTTGTAGAGGGTGCTGTTCCAATTATGATCTTCACTGCAATAGTTTGTACAAATTGAAATTGGATTTCTGATGCTATATAGAATCACCTGGATAAATTGTTTTTAAGCTTCATGCGTAATGGTATATGGAAGGTCGAGAGACCTTCATTGTATTTGTTGATGTAATATATCGTCTGAGGCATTTTAATTGGCTCATGATTAACATAGAGGTTAAATTTCACACGCTGATTTCTGTAGTTGGTTCTGATTTAGTTCAGATGTTGTTTGCATACTTTTAGCTAATCTAGCAAATTAGCCTGATTTCTTTCGCTATAACTTTTCGATGATGTTTGCTAACTTTAACTAATCGAACAAAATAGCCTGATAGCTGATGATGTTTGCTTAGTTAGAGCTAATGGAACAAAATAGCCTGATTTCTGATGAAGTTTGCTTACTTTTAGCCAATTGATCCAAATAGCCTGATTTATTCCTATGTTAATGGAGGTTGTCCATAAAAACAGCTATAAAGAGTGATATTTTATAGGTTAATCAATTGCAATATAAGTATATTCTGTGGAAAATAACAGTCAGCTATTCCTATCACTATAAAAATTCATTTTTCTCCCCTCCTCTTCTATGTAAATAAATTCCAAAACACATATCTGTCACATTAATTCTTAGGCAAAAATGCCCCATTGTTTATCTTTGTCAATGGAACCCTATACTTATGGAATTGCCATAAAATCAAATTCCATTTGGGTTTGCTGACCGATTTCGTTTTGTTGTCTGTCTCACGTTTTCGATTTCTGCAATTAGATTTTTGATGTTTATGTAGCAATTTGTTGTCGCAGTTTAAGTCATACATGATGCCCGTTGGTTCAAAGCAGGGCACTGTAATAAGGGTAATTGCGCCCATAGTTGCACTCAACTCATCACATTTTTAATGAAATATTATACATCAATGGCTTTTATACCAGTAACTATTATTTGTTAATGATAAAAAACTATTAATTACATGTTAATGGCCTCGTCCGACGTTTTCTCTTCCATTTCTGGATAAATCTTCCCTGCTTCGATTATCTTCCAGAAATCAGACTAGACTGGACTTCTTTGTGAGGATGCTAGCCCATACATTTTATATAAAACCTTATTTTTCACTTTTCGTTTCCATTCCTTGTATCAATTTTAATGGTTGTCTTGATCTTGAAAACAACCCAACTCAGATGATCCCAAAAGAATTTAGGATTTGATTTAGATATTGGAGTGTCTAAACCAGGATTGATATGAATGGTTGATGTGTAAGATTGAACATTATAATAATAATAATCTATTTTTAAGGTCAAGTGACATTTAATTGGTATATGACACCCCTTGTTTATGGCACAAGGGATCCTTCCTCCCAGCTATTTGATTGGTAAAGTCCACTGAGGTATACATACTAATCTAACTTTTTGTCATAGACACTTAAATAAATAATAATAAACATTAGTAATACAATGCCATGTTTTTTTTAAAAGAATTTTGAGTTTTTAAATATAAAATGGTTGATTTGAGAGTTCTTTTACATAGTGAGAAAACTTATCATAACTCAGCTGCCAATTAAGGTGTAGGCTAAGGTCCAAACAAAATGGACCTTTGCCGACCGTCCTTTCACGACGTCCCGACTCCCGTCGCTGATCACCTCCACCGTTCGACCGGCTACCAGTCCATACATGCCATCGCCCCATCCCATACATCCCCACCATCACTTCACTACCTACCCACCCATCCCCACCATCAATTCACCACATTCGCGTCCCTCCTCCACTTGAACCCGTTGCGATCGTCTGCATCCCGCCTCATCCCGTTTCCTCCCGCTGATCTGCATTTCAAATTCACATTTCCCAGGTATGTGAATTATTTATCAATTTCATTCATTTTTTTGCCTGAGCATGAACAGATGAACTTACATTTATTTCATTTGGTTTAGAAAATGGTTTAAATTCGCTATCATTCATAGTGCTAAGAGACTGAATTGAGTAGAAGGGGCCAAATTTGTTTCTCATTAAACGAGCTGGTATAGCACGCTGAAGCATGAGTATTTGGGCAAACTGCTCCTGTAAGCACATCTTCAATTTTAATTTCACAAACGTTCTCTTATTATGGGGCTCATTTTAGTTTTTCTTGAACAAATTTAGTTGAAAGATGTGTGAGTGACAACATGATAGAGCGAAAAAACTGAATTTAGACGATCTACGCTAATATGTGGTTTCTTGGCATATTTTATGAATACATTTGTGATCTACTGAGATATGAGCTTCGATCCCATTAATGGTGCTTTTCACTATGCAATGAATCAGTCTCATATTTTCAAAGGATTCTTGCCCACTTCATGGAGTATGAAATTATTTGAAAACTTCACTTCACATATAATACATATAATGAAGCTGATTTCTTTTCACTGACTGCGTAGTCCTTTAGAGATGTACACCATATTCTCATGCTCATGCTGAGGGCTTTTTTTCATTTTGGTTAAGGACTCCTATCCACACATGTAGTTGTAGTTGGTCTTGAGGGATAATGTGAATAAATCATATTAAAAAATACGCCATCATATTCAAAAATACTAGTGTTGTTGTCATTTGATTTATCATCCTTCACCTATGGAAATAGGGCTCATCTGTTCAAAATTTCGTTGGGATCTTTCCTGTTCTTCCATATAATTGGATACTTACACTTGCAAATTCCTAAGCTACCAGTGTGGACTTCTGTGGACTTTCTTAGCTATGGTGAGAACTTAGGTGCCTAATCAACACAGAGTTATGCTTGAATCCCTAGCTTTATCTGTTCAAAACCAAAAGTACACTTGCAAAGCTGTGGAAATGGCTTTTTGTTGTTGTTGTTGACATGGTTATTGCTACTGCGTCTTTTAAATAAGGCGACAATATTTGGAACAAATTGAAGAACTTTTTATCTCTCTGGCGAAACAGGTATCCGAGTAAGCAATCTATCAGTTTTGTGGTGGAATTCTCAAACTTATTTCAGCAAAAAAATAGTTGATCAGGGTAGATCTCATGTAATCACAAGTCTTGATGGTATCTCAGGTCACATTATCGTCACCGTATGGATACCATTCCATCATTCTATGGCTGGTTGTCTAAGAGCCAAAACAGTGGTGAATTTGTTTCCATAATTACTAATATGTATCAAAAGATCAATATACATTTATGCCGACTGTAAATAGGTCTGGAAGGTAGATCCACTATCTCCACCATCAAGCCCTTCAAAGGACAAATTATTGAATTATCTAACATTTTGAAGCAAAATCTAGTAACCCTTTCTTCCTTTTCTCTAGGGATCCTTCAAATCTGAAGGATTATTTTGCTTCTTTCTTAAGGTTGTGTTACTCAAAGGTCAAAATCAAGGGTCTTTCCTTCTCTGCTCGAATGTCAAAACTGAGGGTCTTGTATCTTGAAGATCTTGAATCTTACTATTTTGCCCCAATAGTTGATCTGGTATCTTTTCAACTTTTTCAATGCTTCAGAGTCCATCACTTAACAGGGACAATCTCCTTTCACACTAATACCACTCACAAACTCACCACTAAACCTGTACAAGCATCTACAAGCTCATGACACAAAAAAACAAACAAATTATATGCACAACAGACCAAGGAGAAGCCCTTCAAATTTTTGGAATATGAAGTGAATAGTCATTCTCTTCGTGTAACCACATTAAACACTCTTGGGAAATTGAATCAACTAGTTCAAGTGGTTCTCTCTCAATCTGCTGTTATGTGATTTCTGCTACGGTGCATGCAAATTATGATACCATAACATGCCCTCCAATGGGAATATTTTCAACTGCCAGGGCATTTCATGTCATTATCATCACTAATGAGCATGTCACTAACCCCTTAGCATCAGATGGTATACTGGTTTCCCAATGACATCAACTAAATCTTATGCCATCCTATGGTCAATGACATATGGATTGTATCATGTTTACTTATGTGCAACATTTGGTCATCATATGATATATCATAAAGGTATATGAAACTAATACGAATTCAGAGTTTTTCATGTGCAACTTTGCTATCAAATCCCCAGTCCCAAATTTGACCAACTACCAAGTATAGGAAATTTACCCTGAATATGGATATGCATATATACAATGTACATTTTTTTTCCAAAGAAAAAATCATATGTTCCTATTTCAAGTAGAAATGCAAAATACATTTTATATTGCCTCTAGGGATTAACCAAAAATGCATGTATTGAGCATGCCTAGAAAGAGCTACCGTGCAAAGTTGAAACACTACCTGGTCCCACACATAAAGTCCAATAAATAACAGTCCTTAAAATGCATCAAGCTATTTGCCTTATCAGTCCTAAAGACTTCAACCAAAAAGGAACTATGTCCTACTTCTAGGATTCTATGAGATGTTCAGAATAAAGACAACACCAATGTACTTATGGACTTACAACTAGTCAAAAAACATGATCAACATGGCACATGAAATCAATCAAAGAAAGATCTTGTTACAGGTGGGAGCCTTGATCCATCTTTCACTTCTGTAATGTTGATGGTACCAACAATCATCTCCAACCCTTGTTTGGACAGTGAATCTGCCTGGCAGTTTAGTTCTCTATATACATGTGTGTACGTAACATCTGTGAACTTCCCCACCATCTCCATAACTGGTGTATAATCAGGTTCCAACAGTAGGGTTTATAATTCTTTGATACCATTCACCCAGTGAATAACTAGTAGAGAGTCACCAAATATTTGCAAGTTTTGTATACCCTTGTAATAACCCTAGGGTTTCTAGGGGTTTAAGCCAGCTGGTAAACCAGTGAATTGTGCCATTTCCCACACAAGGGTTTACCATAAACAGAGAGAAATAGCATACACTAGTTTATAAATAATGCCAGTACTGGTTCCCAATTATGGCACAGTAACATCAGCAGGAAAGATACCATATAATGCACTAATTTCAGAAGTAAACAGTGACCATAAACCAACAGTACAGTATCCAATATTAGCAGCAAAAAACTGTATCCAATTCAGTTAATAAGTACCAGCAGTAGATAGTATCAAATAGTATTCACAACAGCAGGGAACCCTCAAGGGGCTACTGTCCCAAGATTAACCGAATGTTGAGTTTAAATGCCGACATCCCCAAGAAGTATCTACACTATAATAAATAACCAATAAAGCAGTTTAACTAGTGCTTCTATAGCAGCTACTCCTCCACCACACCAAATCCTAGACTAACAATAAACCTGAAACAATGTGTTGGCTTGGTGTATGTTGTTCTTGTACCTCCCAGCTATTAACTAGGACTTGATCCTCTCTTGTGAACCTTGACGTTGCCCATGCCATCTCCTTCGGCCTGTAGAGTAGGGTCTGAACCCTCCATGCAGGCACCTTGTCAGCTAAGCTGGGGACTTGACCCCTCTGCTTGGCCCTCTCCACTACTGCGGCAACTCCAAATCAGTGGTAAGACCAGTGAATCCATTCAAGCAGCTTCTTGGGCTCATCAACAGAGTTTGGCCTCCTTGAGATAGTCTTTCCAGCGATCCTCTTTAGCAGAGAAGCCTCCATGGATGTATGCTTGATACTAGGGCAGAAAGGTGTTAAGCTAGGGTGAGGCCTTAGCCCACCGAAACCCAACCAGACTCAAGGGTTGAACAACCCTTTTGATGTCTGAGGCAGCCACCTCCCAAACCGAAACAAAGATCTCCTCAATCCAAAATCGTGTCTCCAAATGAGCCTCTCATCTTTTTAAATAGTCTCCCTTAACTTGACATCCTCCTTTGTGGTTTACTTGCTCCTTAAGTTAGGTTGTTTTCCTTCACTTAAGCCCCAAAGATACCTCTAAGAGTAAGCCATTGCTCCATGAAGGCCCTTGGGACCCCTTGGCTCCCTTATCCTTGGGGACTATGGCCTACGGGGAGCCCCCTAAGCCAATGCATCCCTCCAACGATGCGGTTCAAAGGGGAGGGGACATGACAGTCCTCCCTCCCTGAGATTGCTTGTCCTCAAGCAATTGCAAACCAAGACACTGCAAAATGTGCTCTCTCTCCCACATGGCATCCTCTGCTGGCCAATCTCTCCACTTGACGTGGTACTCCCTGACCATTCTTCTCCTCAGTCTCCTCTCCCAGACACCCACAATCTCCTCGGTAGTCAACAAAATTTGTCCCCTCTCATCTAGTGGCGGTAACTCAATGGGGTAGTGACTTGTGGTTCCCATGCCCTCTGGAAGCATGATGCATGGTAAATACTATGTCCCTGGCTACCTACTGTCAACTCTAGCTCATAAGCTACGTCTTCGGCTCTTTGAATCACCCTAGAGAGACCAAAGAGGTGTGGCCTCATCCTCTCATTGCCACCTCTCCTCCATGGAGACGGTCTAAGTGGTTGCACCCTCAAGTACACCACATCTCTGATCCCAAATCTATGCTCCAACCTGTGCCTGTCTACACACATGCTCTGTCGATCCTGGGTGGTCTGTAAGCTATCATGAGTGGTATTGCTTCAATGTTCGCCCAAAAGTAACCATTCAATCCATGACCTCACGTAGTCATGCAAATGCCTCTCAGTTCGTCAGTCCACCACCATCGCTTGATCAATCGTCTGAAGGTAATCACTAATGTTAGGAGTCAATCCTGCGCTTGCTGATCTGATCAACCACTACCAAGGATGTATCTCTATTATTCGTGTTTCCCCATACTCCCATGTGATCACTGGAAAGTGCATGAGCTCTGTTGGCTGGTCAACCAATACGCTTTGCACCCTCCGTGAATATGTGATGCAATCTGTCCACTCTCTCCCCCATCCTTGTCCTAGAATGGGCAAGGGCTGTATCAACCCGTCCTAAAGAGTGTGCCCTGACCTGCTTTGCTGCCAAATCATACACGCCTCCATATGTCTTGACACTGCATTCGCGAAGTCCCTTCGTGCGAAACTCTCTCGGACCTGCTCGTAAGTGGTGGAGTCACCTGGGTCCCAAACTACTCGGTATGATGTGAAGTACCCTCCACTCATAACACTGATCTTCCTAGTGCTCAAAAAAGAACCTGTCAAACTATCCCTGATGAGCCAAGTGATCATGAACTGTCGAGGCACGACCAACTCCTTAGAAGACTGCTCCTCCAAGTAGCCAATCATATGCACCCCAAGGGTAAACTTTAGAGAATGCTAGTTGGCCATCCCATCCGTGTCAGCTACCGAGCTACCAACGACTACAATCCCAGGGTCCCATGCCCTCTCTTGGAACTCCCTGCGGTGGATCATACTCAACCAAACCATCTAAGTGAAATCAACACTTGTCAATTCGCGGCTAAATGTGAACTTGGGTATCATGAGGTAAAAGAAAAACTCCACAACTCCTCTTACCTCATCCCCACCACGATGCAGAACAATCGCTACCTCTACTCTGTCGGTCGTCAATCTTTTCCGAAGCAATCCATCATTTGGATGAATGCCAGGTCCCACCATTGCATTGGAAGTCCACTACTCCCAATGCTTGCTGCTGAAAACGATGTGCCCCGCCCCAATGGAGTTTGGGACTCCTCCTGTGCATCCTGCATCTTGATCACCAAGTCCCAATGGATGGACTCTACTATTTCTACGAGGCTACCTGTCTCACCCAACTGACTCTGGTGGAGAGGACAACAATCATTCCTCTCAACCATCCAAGTTGTACCCAATTGATAAAGGATTTTTTTCTCAATTGTATTCATAGTACATAAACTTCTATATATTGAATAGATCATTATACCAAAGGGTATACTCAAGAACCCTAAATCATTGTTACAAACTAAGACTGAACAAAAAACTTGGCAAGGTCGAAGAGTAAGAGTTTGACTTGATCTTGGGAAAAAATCGAATAATACAAATATTGAAAAGAGAAAAACTTGGCAAGCCCGTAACAATGCATCTCCTATTGTCCCTTGTAAGTTGGATTGAGTGAGAAGATTTATTTGTTTAGGATTTTTTGTGTACCCGTCCTCATTTTTTACTTGTAGTGTTATGATGATTATAGATGTGCAACATTCCACAGTTGATAATTAGTAAACTGAAACCCCTAGAGCAATAAAAGATGATAATTATCTTTGATAATAAATCATGACCCTCTAACCCTCAACCTTAAGCCTTATAAACATTTATCTTCTATTTCAGATATGAACACCATGAAAATTACATTAGCGGTACAAAAGCTTAGTTACATCATCATGCCAAAGATTCGAGTATGCCAGCCACCCTTCCCTCTATAGGAAAGGAGTAAAAATACCAGCATTGGCTCCAATGCTGAGACAATTTGTATATTTTCTTAATACCCTTATCCTCGCTGGAATCTGCAATGCTAAATCTAATTTGAAAACTTTGGTTTCCCCAAATACATTTCAAAAACTTAAGGCTAAAAAATGTTATAGACATAGAGAGAGACCTTATAATCCAATGGGACAGGTATACATTGTAAGATGACCACTACTGACTAGAGTAGATAGAAAATGCATTGATAGAGAATCCCAATGAAATGTAGCTTCAATACTGAAAATTTCAAAACTTTATGCTAGAACACAAAATAGAGAGAAAACCTTGTAACCCAATCAGACAATTATACAATGTAAGATTGATAATTACTCCCAACTAGAGTCGGTAAAAATGCTTACATTTTCAAAAGTTTAAAGCTAAAACACGTGATAGAGAGAAGACCTTATAACCCAATTAGACATGTATACGCTGTAAGATGACCACTACTAACTAGAGTAAGTAGAAAATATATGTCCATAAAGATACATGTTGTTGTTAACAAAGAATTCAACAAGAAGCAGGGGAAGCCATGACATAAACATAAGTGCAAAAACATTGTTCACACTTCCATCAAAATCGCTTCGATTGTAAGCTAAAATAAAATAATGATGATGATGCAATTATTTCATGGTCCACTAAGTCCATCTCTCAAGACATCTAAGGACGAATGAAGGAAAATCAATATTGAATGTTGTCTAGAAGAAGAGTTGGGGGAGAATCCAAAATGTCCACTGAGTTGTTGTATGAAAGGGGTCAAGCATTGTTTAATCTTGGATGGTCATTCTATATTTTTTTCATCATTTTGGGTACTTTTTGGTGTATAAAATAGAGTTAAGGACATGTACAGTCTAGTTTAGGGTTGATCCTAATTCGGTGTCTTGGGGCCTTAAAAATTTCAAAGTTTGTTTTGGGCATTATGAAAGTATTTGGGGTTAAAACTTCACAATTCTAGTTCACGACCCCTCAATGTTATTCTACTTGTCAGAGATTTCCAACGGTCCAAATAGCACCTAAATTGTTGTTTGTATGAGGGAGTTATGCCTTTGGAAATTTGAACTATTATTTTACCATTGTAATATCAAGAGGATCTGACAAGCGAAAAAGGAATTGAACTTCGATGGTGTTTCCTATTTTTCCATTCGGTATTCTTGCAGACACTTCTTTTGTGTTAAAATATTTGATATGTCACTATACATTTTTATTAACGGGTGGCCACATGGTTTTTAGGTATCCATTCAAAATGGGTAGACAAAAAAAATGGAAGATTGTAATAGACCTTGAGGTCCAAGACCCAAAAGACAAGTCAACGTTTTCTAGCAAAGATTTAACCTGGACTGAAGTATATAGACCAAACCGTCCTTTATTTGATCGTTTTGCACGAATCCCTTTAGGTAGAGTTCCTGATTTTATTAGAGGGGAGGAAAGTAATCCTGATGCTCCTTGTACTTTCTTACCGACAGTAAAAAAAAAACCAGCACAAAGGGATAACGCTCACAAGCAATATGAGTTGTAAATATATCACAGTCACATGGTTCTTGCATTTCTAACTGAGTTTTTGTTTTAGTTGGTGCATGCATATTATGACTTGGTATATATATGATCACAAATGGTTATTCATGAATGGATATATATGATTTTTTGATAAGGTGTTGTAATTTGTAGTGCAGTTACTCATGTTCATATGGCCCAGAAGATAAAAGAGGAAAGTGTTCAAATACATGCAGGGCCTCATTTGTAAAGAAGAGGGGATGTCAATGTCACTTTATTGTGAATGTAAAGAATAAAGACCCTGAAATAGAAATACTTACATACAACACATACGAGCATGAAGATGAGGAAGGATGGCCTTGTCATTGGTGTGAAAATATAACATATAGAGTCTATTTTGATTAGAAAGTAGAGGTGAAGTCTCAGGGTTAAAGATCATATCCAACTTCTACACAGGCTGATATTTCCATCTTTTCTTCTTACAGAGGGTACTACAAGTGCAACAACGTAAGGGGTTGCCCAACAAGAAAGCATGTGGAACGTTCTTTGGATGATCCATCCATGTTGATTGTGACATATGAAGGAGAACACAACCATTCTCAGTCCATGTCTAAAAGCACAGGATTGGTGGTGGATCCATGAGGCTTTTTGTATATTGATTCATGTGAAGGCACAAAAGATTTTAATCCGTGGCCATTGTTTGTGTACAATGGGCCACTTTCTATGGAATTCCTTGAAGAACCTTTATAGGGAAGCAACCAACTGATATTGATGCTAAAATTTTTTTCATGGCCTCTAATGAGGTTGTTTTGGCAAAGCTGATCTCATTTGCATAATGTGATAAAAAGAGATCTTTGTGGAGGACTATTTCACTGTCCAAGATATTTAAATTTTGGTTTACATGATGTACAGACTATTAGACTCTTAATCGAATAGCAGAGCATGAAAGAGTTCTCTAATGGGGAAAATTTATATTGACAATACTGCCATTTGGTTGTACATTACTGATGAAATTTCAAATAACCTGGATCATGACTTTGTGTTCCCCGATATGAGTTCTTTGCAGTGTGCACTTACTAAATCTCGTTTGATTTTTCTTAAAGGACAAAGATAGGAGAACTTCTCTCTTTAACTATAGATTTGGGTATCCCTCTCTTTGGCTTCATCCTTTTCCTCCTTTCTCAACAGATCAATTGAAAAATCCCTTCATGCTTTACATGATAATTGAACTATTTAGGTTCAAACGCAATATGTTTGATTTGATATGGATAGATGTTTAAGTTTTATTTGCTACCAGTATTTTGTATCCTTCCATAGTGACTGGATTTTCATCTTGTTGTGGGCATTGTGGCAAATCCTATGAGTGTAACCCCTGATAAGATATACATGTTTTTCTAGATTTCATTCCAACAAAACTACAAGGTCTTGATAACATATAAAATACGAGGGTTTGAAATTGGCTAAAATGATCATGTTTAAGAATTTATGCTCAGTATAAAATAGTGTCTTTCTTTTTACAGGGTTGCAAAATAAGATAACATAACTGTATAAAGAAAATTTATCATGGATGACATTGTTGTACATTAATTGAAGGATGTTAGAACCACTGTTGAATATGTCGGCGATATATCGGAAATGTCGTATGTGCCGCCGAAATTTTCACTCAGCCGAAACTTTCTTTTGAATATGTCATGAAACTTCCGAAATTTTGAATATGGCACGACACATTCATTAACTCGCGACATTTTCTCAATGTGTCGTGAGTCGATGGAATGTGTCGTCTTGCTTAAATTTTTTTGCAATTTAAAAGTGCGTGAGGGGTTTTAGAGGCCGCGGGTGGCTTTTTTTCTTCATTATTTCACTTGTGAAGTGTGAGAGAGCTAGAGAGGTGTGAGGAAAAACATTGTGCATCTATCCAAGGAGGAGAAAGCCAAGGATATTGCTTCCATTAGCGCCAGCGGAGAGATCAAGATTTCCAGGTATGATCAAAAACATTTTTTTTTCATTTGTTTGACGTTTGAACTTGAAGATTTGAACTTTCTTTTTTTAATTTTTAGAGTTAGGCTAGGGTTTGCATTGTGCAATGTGCCTCTTCTTGTTGTTTTTGAATGGAAGATTCAATCATTCTAATTCATCTATCTCTTATTAATAATTATTAATTATTTAACCTTTGCATTATCGTGTGTTTATTTTGTTTTTTTTTTGTGCCATAGGTTTAATATTTTCATCTAAAGAAAATTCCGAAGGCATTGGATCCAATGTGGGTGTATGGTGAACCAGTGCAACTTCCCAATAGACAAGTATTGACATGCAATCTTTGTGGCAAAAAGATTTTTGCAGGAATTAGCCGCTTGAAAGACCACCTTGCCAAAATCCTTGGGTTTGATGTGGATCCTTGTCCAAAAAGTACCCCGGAAATTTTGCATATTGCAAACCAAACACTCATTGATATGGATAATAAGAGGGATGCAACCGAGGCTCGCAAAAAAGAACTTGCACGTTCCATTGCAAATAGAAATAGTGGAACAAGTTCCTCTGAGGGGGGACCAATAGTACCACAATCCCACTCCTCAGCCACAGGGCCCTCAACTTCTGCAGCCCCCTCATCAACCTCATCTTAATTTGTGATGAGATCAACACCTGGGGGGCAACCTTCTATTTGGTAATTGATTAAAATAAAAGAGACGGAGGAGGCCGACAAGCTTGTGGCCAAATGTTTTCTTTGGAGTGATATACCTTTTAACATTGCCAATAACCCCTTCTACCATCCCATGTTTGAAGCTGTTGCAATTGTTGGCCCGGGGTATAGGGGCCCTTCCTATCAGGATTTGAGAGGGCGTCTCCTTCAAGGG
>JASDQU010100174.1:326305-345618 GCA_032191745.1 Picea mariana
GGGGCCCTTCCTATCAGGATTTGAGAGGGCGTCTCCTTCAAGGGGAAAAGGACGACTGCACAGAAAGATTATCTCAACTCGGGGAAACATGGAAGACCACCGGATGCACCGTGATGTTGGATGGGTGGACTGATGGGAAGGGAAGATCAATTCTAAACTTCTTGGTTAATTGTCCCAAGGGGACAATATTTATCAAAAGTGTTGATGCAAGTGCATATACAAAAGATGCACAATTATTATGTGAGTTGTTGGATGGATTTATCTGAGAGATAGGCCCGCAGTATGTTGTCCAGGTCATCACGGACAATGCTGCTAATTATGTTGCTGCTGGGAGGATGCTTATGCAGAGGTATCCATCCTTGTACTGGAGTCCTTGTGCCGCCCATTGCATTGATTTGATGCTAGAGGACATGGGAAAACTTCCTTGGATCAAGGAAATCATTGATTCATCTTGGAGTGTGACAATATATATATATATAATCACACATATGTTCTTTCACTCATGATACAATTCACAGGGAACAAAGAGTTGGTGCATCCCGCAATCACACGTTTTTCCACCACCTTCATTTCTCTTTAGTCGTTCCTCAAAAGTATGTTGGAATTACAAAGAATGTTTCTTTCTAATGAGTGGGTTGCTTGTGTCTATAGCACCAAACAAGATGGGAAAGCCATAGCCCAACTTGTGGGACATGACCTGATATTTTGGAGTGGAGTAGGGGAGATATGTACCATTAGTGAACCTTTGGTAAAGGTTCTTCGATTGGTTGATGGTGAGAAGCCCGCAATGGGCTACTTGTATGAGGCCATGGATAGGGCCAAGGAAACTATCTACCAGTACTATGAGAACAAGGGGGAAGAAGGACTCACCAAGAGAGCTCAGCTATGGGGTGTGATTGATGAGCGATGGAATAACACTCTCCATCGTCCCATTCATGTAGCAGGGCTCTACCTCAACCCTGCAATCGCTTATGCTTGTGGATTTAATTTTGGTGGTGAGGTCATTGATGGTTTCCTCTAGTGTGTTCAGAGGATGGTGCTGACTCCAGCTGAATGCTCAGAGATTTCTAGACAGAATGAGATATATAGGATGGCATCCGGGATGTTGGGCTATGATATGGCTGTCCAAGATAGGACCAAAAGGATGCCAGGTAAGCTTCAATTTCAAATTTTGTTTATTCCTTTCTATATATTATATATGACATTTATTGCTTGATGGAAATATGAAATATAATTCGTTGTCTTCCTTTCATTTTATTCATTGTAGATGTTTGGTGGAAACATTATGGTGGAAAGCTCCCAGAGCTGTAGAAACTTGTCATTCGAGTGCTTAGTCAAACTTGTAGTTCTTTAGGTTGTGAGCACAATTGGAGTGTCTTTGAAAAGATACACTCCAAGAAGCGAAACAGGTTAGAAATGTTAAAAAATGCAACAATCAAAATTTAAATTGTTTAAACTTAATATTTTTTTTAATTTTAATTTTTACAATTTAGTATTTACTATTTATTTACCATCACTAACTATAGCTCTCAATGTTCATACAGGTTAAGTACCCAGTGCCTTAATGACTTGGTATATGTCTACTACAATCTAAGGTTGTGGGTGAAGAAACTTGACAAAGAACCTGACATAGAAGCCATTTCATTGGATAACATTGACACCACCAGTCAGTGGAGGGTGGAGATTCAGGAGCCTGAGATGGAGGATGCCCCCGAGTGGTTGGAGGAGCATGAAAATAATTTGATGGAGGAGGGAGAAACAGAGGAGGAGGAGGAGGATGTTCCACTTCCAGTGGATACAGAGGCTGAGGAGGAGATTGGACTTCCAGTGGATCCAATGCCACCACCACCTCCACAGAGAGCCATACCTAGAGTTGGACTTGGGTCTGTTGGGACTGGGAGGAGGCAACACAATTTTCCTTCCACCTCATCCCTATCACTTACCACCTCAGAGGGAGCATCTGGAACAGTTGGATCTTCCACTCCAACCTCATCTAGAGTACCTCCACGACCACCTACTGCTTCCAGAGGAAAATTGGTGCCCTTTACCCGTAAAAGGGCTAGAGCAGCAACAACACCACGACATAGAGGGAATCAATGATTTGGATTCCTATGATCTATCATTTTTATTTTATCATGTACTATTTAGTATCTAGATGCCTCATGATGATTCATCTCATGAGATACATTTATTTTGATCAGTTGATGTGATTTTGTATCTACTATCATCCTATCATGAACATGTTTTAGAATTTTCAGTTTAATAACGATATGTGACCACTTGACATCTTATGCATCTTATTTATTGGTTGTGTTTTCATATTTATGTAGAAAAGTGTTTATTTGATGTTGTTGTTGCTTTACAAGTTTAAAAAAATTTTAAAAATTTTAAAAAATGATTGTTTTTGTATTTTTTTGAGGTCTTGCCGACATATTCCGACATATTTCGACATTTTTTGCTGATGTCGTCGAGAAGTTATATTCCGAACCCTCGCTGAGTCCCGACACTTTCCCCGACACGACATATACAACATTGGTTAGAACATTTGCTTAAACTCACTAACTTATCAATCACAGATCTTATCACTAACCACTAACCATGATACTTAGTGTTCACCACTACCAAGTTCATAAATAACTAATCATAGATATACAAATTAAAGATTTGTTATTCTTAGGTTAGTGGTTAGTGATAACACCGTCGTGCCAATCACTAGCACTGTGCCACTATTTCTCTTATTTTCTTAACTTCACATGTGAATTTTTTAAGGATCAAATGACTTGAGGACTTCCTTTGGTAGTCTCATTTCAGATTGGGTAGACTCACTCTCCTTCCATTTTAAAGTTTTCACAGTAAGGTGTAATTATAAAAAGAATGTAGAAAGGAAAGGAATGTCACATTCACAAAAATGAAATATCAAGACCTTTTAAAATGCCAAGGGAAAAAATAAAGAAGACCCTCACAACACATGAATATTTGACGATTCTTAGACTAAAAGCTCCCCTACTAAGCCACCATACATTGGGGATGCAGAGATGTTCTAGACGTGTGCCCTAGTGTACAAATAGAGAAGGATGCATTGATGCCCATTATGTTGAAGCAACTGGTATCCACTTAGAAGTGCTCATTTGCCCCCTTGTTATTTCCCAGAAAAATCTGGATTGTGATATCTATAATGATGCTTATTAAGACTTTGGATCCTCATGATAGACAACAATGCAATGAGTTTTAAGCACTCTTTTAGGTGTGAAAGTAAAGAAAAAACAACATCAAGATAAAGTCGGGACAATAGCATCATTCGATTCACAAACTGGAATAATTTTGAACTGTTCAATCTTAAGTTTATCATGGCATCCAACAATACAAATAAATGTTCTAGAAAAATGTCTTTTCCTACTCAAAAAGAAATAAATTATAGTTGAAATTTTCCACTTAGGAAAGATTAAAGCCCTATCACTGATTTTTGTTAAAACCAATGAAGATCATTGCTATAGTGGCCTGCCTTTACAAGGGATAATAACTAAAAAATGAGAATCAATTTGATTGTCCCTTGGTATTTTTGCATTTATCAACGCAAAGTAAGTGGATGTTTATAGCAACCCCTTCAGAAAGTTTTTCTCTAATTGGCTTTGAATAACAAATGAAGTGACTATTCAAAAAACAGAGGCAGACAAAAAGCAATAGTTATTGTCTGAATGTAATCGATCACCAGAAAAATTGAACCATATAACCTGCACCTTGATTCTCAGAGAGTATACTGACCAAATCCTCCACCATATCAAGAAATAAATTATTCTTTGCCTTGCTGACAAAAACAACAAAATAGAAAGAAAAATATGCTCCAACAACATGATTTTCAAATTTTCTAAGAAATATTCATGTACGAGGTCAGAAACATACAAGGCTTATTGTAATCACCGAGTAGGAATCTTTATTAACATGAGAAAAAAATTACATACAATTTGCAGTATACAATTGTGTACTCTCTACTTTGGGAGCTTGACCTTAGAGCTAACAAGCTGCAACACTTTTGTAATAGCACACCCTAAAAACACAACTCACCAAACAACTCAAGCAATCTATTCAGCCTCCATGTCTTCAGTACTTTTCTTATATTCAGGTTTAAGTTCGTACGTTCCTTGATTTGTACCCCTTTTGTTGTAAAGACGAAGATCATTCAATATTTCCTTTATAAATTGCTGCAACAAGGATCACAAGGGAAGTCAATAGAGAGTTACCAAAAATATTTTAAGCACAACAAAACATAACTGCAATTCAAAGGGATTTAAAAAAAATAACATAGAGGAACAAAATGATGGGAAGCAAAAGCAAACTACTCTACTTCATAGATAAGAGTGAATTACTTAAGGCTAATCTATTTCCGTCACAAGTTGTTTTAATGTCCAATTGGATTGTCGTTCAAAGAGCTTGAAAAGAATGTTCTCTAATTCACCACGGTCCATTCTGGTTCTTTTCATTTCTTGGGCCTTAACTGGTGCAACAGACCCCTTTTTATCCTGGACATACATAATTACAAAAGGATAGCCCAGTAAATTTACTCTTTGCATCTAAACCACCCTCAAGATTGATTAGTTTTCCATATATATTGTTGGATAGTTTCTTCCCATTGGGTAAGGTAAACAGATGCAAATGGCACTTCCATCCATTGGCCAAGGTGATAATATTTGCAGAGAAAGCAAAAGCAACCGGTATTAATGTGCTTAATTAAAGAAACATAGCAAAATAATGACAGACGAGGGAAAATTCTGCAGTTCATGCCTTGGATAATATTGTCGAAAAATCCATCATTCCTTGCATGGGATTGTAGCCTCCGTGATCATTATCTATAACCTGAAGTAGCAAGCACAAAAATAAGGATTTTGATTCATCCAGTTACATTGAGGGAGTCCTGCTTTGTAATAAATTAAATTGCTCTAATAATTTAGGAAAATTGAATGCTTATCACAATAAACAATGGAAAAAAAAACAAAATATATTCACCTGCACTTGTCTTTCTTTAAAGTTAGATTTGTTTGTCCTTTCTCGACATAGCCTTCGTTAATCATCAATATTTTTAGTGTGAGGCTTCATATCAAATTTATGCTCGACCTTCCCATCAACAGCTACCTTGCCTGCAAATGGATAGAACAATCAGACTTTCTACTGTTGAATATTTATGAGTAGGACTAAAGTTTTTCTAAGAATTTTATCCACAAAAAGAAAACTGGAAGTGGTGGGTCTAACATAGACCTTACAACAATTCATCTTTACAAAAGTAACTCAACCCAACAATTATAAGGAATCCTTGTACATGCAACCAATTTTTAAATAAATATTATCATCTTCACAAGGAAATTCATTCCTCATAGCTTTTCCTAATAAGTTTTGGGATACAGTCCCTAGACAGAATCAAACTAGATGGAATACAAACACAATGCTTTTATAAAAACAATATGGATTCCAAGAACCAAAGCTAAAGGTGATGAACTTGAATAAGATATGATGTTCAAAGCGTGGAGTAATAAAAGTAGCAATGTGCCAAACTCCTCAATATTTGAATTCTTCTACAAAGAAATCTTCAAGGCAGTCTGAATTGGAAGGTGGGGCATTTAGTTTTAGGAAGGTTAGATGTTTGAAATCCATGGAAATAGTCTGACTTGGAAGGTGGGGCATTTAGTTTCAGGGGGGTTAGATGTTTGAAATCCATGGAAATAGTCTGACTTGGAAGGCGGGGCATTTAGTTTTAGGGAGGTTAGATGTTTGAAATCCATGGAAATATTTTTGTGCATGTGTGTAAGTACTGAATACCTAAATGCTTCTATCATTGAATTACAACTGGAAATTGGCGTGTTCAAACCTAGGTTAACTTTGGTTATGAGACAAATAGAAAAAAAGAAAAGAAAAACCAACCAGGCATTGCCCACATTGCCATTGTGGGCATCTATGAAAATCCTGAATACCTGTGGATGTACCTGTCTCAACTCTGGACTGCCCATAGGACACTAAGAGTATGAAACTCTAAACAAAACAGGGGTGTTACCTATTTTCATTTCTAGTTGAGTTAAAATACAGGAACATGGAACAGTTTAAAAAGCCTTTGTATTTCTTTTGACAAATGTGTAGGACCTGCTCTGGCATGCATAGGAGCTTTTACCATCACCCCCTTCCAAATGCTTCATCGGATTGTTATGTGGAGGGTGATTTCAAGAGTACCCTAGGTTTTCAGGACTTCTAAGAGAAAAATCCTAAGAGACTATGTGATACTCGAAAATGGGCTAGTGCAGAATTGTTGGCAAGAATGAGGGTAGCTAATTAGCATGAAATTAATTTTTTGTCTGAGCTTCACTAGTTCAAAAAATAAAAAACCTTTTCATGGAGTCTAAGATAAAAGCACCAGTTGAGAAAGGTGGCTTCTCACCATCGGAGTAAAGGTTCTCCTGAAGGCTTCCATTGGGCATGAACTCATACACTAAGAGTCTGTGATCGTGGTCTGCACAATACCCATTCAATGCAAGGAAGTATGGTGAATGGAGACAACTCAGAACATCAATCTGTTCAAACAAAGAAGCCATAGCACGTAAAGTCTTAAGCTTATAACAGAATATAAAAAAAATACAACCATTTTCATCAGTCTCATAGTAAAAAAAAACATGCACAATCACCACTGGGATTCAAATAAACAATGTACCATCTACAGGTTGGGAGTTTCAGGGGCTTATTAAGTCTTAGAAAACGAAGAAAGAAACAAACAAACGTCCACACAAAATTCTTGTTCTCCCTGTTTGCTTTCTTGGTCAAGCTTCTTGATAGCAACCTTACTACCATCCTGCATCACTCCTTTATACACAGAGCCAAAACCTCCATTACCGATAACATTGTTTGAGCTGAAATTACTCGTTGCTGCTTGGAGTTGCTTGAATGTGAAGACTTGTGCTTCTGTCTGAGATGACGAGTTCATCATGACTCATGGCCGGAATTACACAATTCTGAATTTTCCTTCTTATCATCTTTCTAATCATTATCATGATCATTCCAATCATTCCTTAATTATTGCCAAGGGCGACAATTGTCAATTTTTAGATGATCCCTTTAATATGCAGAAATCATCTTCACAATATGCCGACACTGTCTTCGATATTAGTGATCAATGGAAGCACACTCTAACCGTGTACAGGTGTTATAAACAACCCGAATTCTACGACTTAAGAAAGCATCTCATGAAATGTAATGCAACTGTCTATTTGTCTTTGTTCGACCTTTCGGATCCGATGGAGGGATGTTCAATGGAACACGAACTTGTTGAGGTGGGAAGAAATTTTTCATGCGTAAAAATAAAATCTTTGTAGCGAGTGCCGTAAATAAAATTATATGCGGTAAATTTTTATATAATTTTTTGTTATCGCGTGATTTAAATGTTGGATATTTGCAGTAAATAAAATCTATATGCGGTGAATTTTTCATGCGCAAAAATACTATATGCGGTGAATTACCCACTATTAGCCATGGTCGCCAATCCAAGTTTTTCTTCTGGAAAAGTTTCTCTCCCAATCCTTAGAAATTCTGAAGTCATCTCTCACTGCGAAGTACTACCATATTACATGTCTCGGACAAAATTCTGCCACACATTGTAATACTGTGAGCTCCGTTAAATTATATGGCGATAGAAAACACTGAAAGAATAAACCTCCTAGGATTTAAATTCTGTTTTTAAAGCTTATATCAGCCTGGTATTTTAATGTTTGTGCACTCAACCAAGTTTTCTGAGACTTGACAAATATTCATCTAAGTGGCCAAGTCAGTCAAGATTGCCACCATGCTTTGACATTAACTAGCATTTACGGTGAGTACCTGCGACTGGTATTCTTGTCAAGACGGTGCAGGTTGTAGTCTCTGTAAGTGGTTCTAGACGGTGCAGGTTGTAGTCTGTTTCATGCAGATGCAAGATCAACATTACCCTGTAAGGCACATGTGCATCCAGTGGTAGTCTAACATATCTACAAAATATTTTACTAATTTCAAGGATTTTGGATTTTTGAACGAGTGTTTGAAATTTGAATAGCTTATAATTTTCAAAATGTGCCATATGTAGTGTTTCCTTATCATTTCCAGGAATATTATCTTTCCCCTTCCCAATGATCATCAGTCTGTAGCCTGAGTATATCTCCTCTATGGGTTGAAATTCCTGCAACCAGATGAATCTGGTTAATGGTTGCCATTGGGAATTCACTTTAAGCATAGACTCATGTACATGTAACTGTCCACGATATGAATTTTATGCATGTCTGTAAAGGTTGTCACAATCCCATTTCTTATAAACACCTTGTATGTTGTATGTGCATTTATGTATATGCATTTGGATTCTATTCAAATTTGGCTTTGTTGGTAACAAGGGGTGTCTAAAACATCTAAAAATATATAGTTCTGGAATTAAAAGTTTTCCATTGTGTCTTCTCTCCATTTTTTATGGCGTTTTCTTACTAGTTTCTCACTTGCCAGGATCATTGTCAATAGTTGCAAATGTGTTGGATGAGGCAGTTAGAAGCTTGCAACCCCGTTCACTCTCTACCAATTTTGCACAACAACTTGTAAGGTGAAGCTATCAAAGATGAAATAAAAATTGGTAATATGAGAAGGCCAGTAAACATTATTTTCCCAAATTGTTTGGGACAACAGATATAGGCAGTAATGATTCAATGTCATTTAACATGAAAGAAAAGCCATTTATAGATACGAACAATCAGTTGGCAGAATTTTTTTAAGTTAACAGAAAAAATAATACTTCCATTAATTTCACGGTGACAATTCTATTAGGCTTCCATCATTTTCATTTAGCTTGAACTGCATTGCTTGTAAAAACCATCTAAAAAAATAATGTTATCCGATAACAGAAGACAAGAACCAATATATTGCCATAAATTTCAGGGTGAAAGTTATTTTAGGCCTCCATCATTTTCATTTAGCTTTAACTGCATTGCTTGTAAATACCATGCAAACAAATAATGGTATCCTATAACAGAAGACAAATCTACTGTCCTGTTTTCAAATTTTCCTTAATCCAAACGTACTAAAAGCCTGGCTATATAATTACAACCATTTACAGTTGAGGTACATTGAAAAGAAAATTTGAACCAGGAGTGCAGAAGCAGTAAACCAACTATTGTCATTGATTGTACATATCAAGAAATGCATGTGTCCCGACATGATGGGAAGTAATTGAATAATCTTGTGAGCATTGCAAAATATGCTCTTTCAGTATGCTCCTCTTCTCCAACAAAACATATATTCGTTGTTTCTAAGGAATTGCGTTTAGATCTTGAGATGACTAGGTAAAATATCCAATCCATGACTCAAGTAGAAGAGTCTATCAATCGAAATATGGCCTTAGACAAATCTTAAATATACCCTAGAACGTAAACCCCTGTCTGATAGCTCTCAAGGGTCTTAATTCATTTTTTATCGATATCCCATAATTGTCATGTTTTCTTGACATCTCTTGTTACTTGTTAGAAATTAGAATATATTCACAGTTTACAGGTTCAGTCTGATGCTAAGAACAATGGGACATCACACAGACAATACCTAACTTCATTGAGAATAGCATGATTTTATTCCCTCATGTCGAGGGTTATTACCCAAAAAAAAATTCTGCAATAGAAAATAAAAGTTCTGTATGGGCCTACCTGCATGGGTCATGCAATATCCAAACAAAAAGAAGGGAGAATTTTAATTGGCCATCCTGGTAGCAACCAAATGACAAGAAATGGCTAAGCCCACAAATTCCTACAGACAACATAGAATGGAAGGTTTCATAATCCAAATAAGCAACCTAATAAAGATGTATTCCCATAAAATGAGCTTGGTCTAAAGTTATAAAATTCTTCTCTCCTCAAAGTCACTCACACCATACTTAGAATGTTAAGTATATCGGTGTAAAACCCCAACCCTGCTAAGTCATTATACCTGTGTGCAGATCTAGATTCTAGACTATGTATTACATGTTGAAATTACTAATACAACTGAGGGGGGGGGGGTGAATCAGTTGTCTTTGAGCTTAAACAATATTAACTCTATTAAAATATTCTTAATCTTTCTTTAAGTGATCATAAACATTATACAGCATATGGACAGTAAAAGTAAAAAGCATCAGTCACACATAAGGTATACACAGAGACAGATTTTCACGAGGAAACCCATAAAGGGAGAAAACCTCTTCTTCTTCGAAATGATAGGTAGTCTTTTAAGTTCTGTACATCATATTTAATTGAGCACCAACTCAATGTGAGGCTGCTACCTCTGTTTTACAAGTTGCAACTTGTTTGAGAGCACCAACTCTCTGGTTTCTCTAGCACCCACTAGAAGGAAGCACCAAATCCCTGGTTTCTCTAGCACCCACTAGAAGGAAGCACCAACTCCCTATAAGTTCCAGCACCAACTGGATGGAAGCACCAACTTCCAGCTACACAGGCTCCAACCTGTATAACAGAGAACACTTGTTCTCCCTTGCACCACCCTGCCACCCTGGTTTCTCTGGTTGCAACCAGATGGAAGCTACAACTTCCTGTGTTCAAGCTCCCACTTGAACCTCTGAGGAGAACAGTCCTCCCGAGAACCTCCCAACCTCCCTAGAATATAAATGAACATATAAACATTCAACTACATAGATACATCAATTCTTACCAATCTTTCTCTATTCTGTACATCTGGTCATCTTCTGGTTGTTCTGCAATTCATTTCTTCCTCTGTCTGATCAATAGGTCTGCTATGCATCAACTTGTTCTATCATTCTGCTCTTTTTCAACTTGTTCTGTTCTTCTCCTCTGCGTTTCATCTCACACTGCACATATACTCAATCTCATCCTGCGCATCCTCTCATTTTCTTTTTCTTGCACTTTCATTCTTTTCTCATACAGAACAACCAACCCTCCATAGTCTGTCTCATTTTCTTTTATACACGTATCCACGGCGGTTGCACTTCGCATTTCCTTCGGCAAAAGAAAGACAATTGTCCGAGCAACTGAAATGCCAACTGATTCGCAATCATGAGTCTGTTTCGCTAACAGATTCGTAACTGAGGAGTTAACTGTGGGAGAGAACAGTAGCCCTCCGATCAACACTTGATTTGACGGTTCAGATCATTCTGCGATTTCGACACTCCTGATGTTCAATTTTCTTGTCACTTACAAATCCTGATCTACGAAATTCCGATACAGAACTTTTCTGCACTAGATCCTTCTCGAATATGACTATGGTCATAACCAAGCGCCTATGCAACAAGCGCTTTCGCGATTTCTCGTTTCGTGATTTTCGACACTATGCTCCGTTGACCCCAAGTCAGCGAAATTTTGATCACTTGCCACATGTCCTGTGATTCCATGGTCCAGATCCGATCTTGATTCAATGGCTACGATTGAATCGTGATTTCACGATTTCGTTATTCTTGTTGCATTGGGTTCTTTGCCTCTCTATGTCGCAATTCGTGAAACATCGATATGGAGTTTGATCAATGGTCCAGATATGATCTATATTCAATGGCTGCGATTAAATCGCAATTTCACATATCGTGAAATCGACATTCTTGTTGCATTGTTTATTTGACATCTCCAACACGTGATCCTCGAAACCCCGACATGGACTGGAATCAACGGTCCAGATTCAAACTTAATCTGACGGCTCAGATTACATCACGATTTCGCATATCACGATATCGGGATTCCTGATGTCAATAATCTTTGACATGTCCAACTCTCGATTCCCGAAACTCTGACAAGGACTGGAATCAACAGTCGAGATCAAACCTTTGATCTGATGGCTCATCTTACATCGCGATTTTGAGAAGTTAAGGAACCTTGTTCCTTTGACACTCCAGTCCGTGAACTTACGATCTTTCCCCACGTGTCCTTCTTGATGATGGACAGTCATCCTTCTTTCGGGATTTTGTGAGCCCCTTTTCTCCTTGTTATACTTTAAAAGGCGTGCAAGTTCTCCTTGATCTAACGATGGTCGGATCCCGTGCTTGGATCGAACCCCTGAGATCTGTTCTCCTCTTTAGTGTGCTCTTCTTGTCTAAATTCAGATCTGACGACCCTCGTTCTGTCGAGAATTTTGGATGGGATCCAACGATCAGTAGTTCTTCTCAAACTTTACGAGTCTTCGATCACTCGATCAATGTTACGTTGCCTTCGATTATTCGCCTTCGATCATTCGACCTTCTTGAACTTATCTTCTGTTTTCCTGTCAATTACAAACTTCCTGTACTCATGCCATCTTCACTGTTGTACTTGCCATCAATGACAAGCATTTGTTGTCTGTTAAATATTTTCCATTCGTTGTCTGTTAAATATTTCGATCATTCACCTTCGATCATTCGACCTTCCTGAACTTATCTTTTGTTTGCCTGTCGATTACAAACTTCCTGTACTCATGCCATCTTCACTATTTTACTTGTCATCAATGACAAGCATTCGTTGTCTGTTAAATATTTGCGATTCGCTGTCTGTTAAATATTTCGATCATTTGCCTTCAATCATTCGACCTTCCTGAACTTATCTTCTATTTTCCTGTCGATTACAAACTTCCTGTACTCATGCCATCTTCACTGTTGTACTTTCCATCAATGACAAGCATTCGCTGTCTGTTAAATATTTTCCATTCGCTGTTTGTTAAATATTTGCCAACAATCTCCCCCTTTGGCATTGATGGCAACACACACACCCACATGCATTGCATTCAGATCTCCTCTCCTGAACTCTGTTCTCCCCCTTTGACATCAATGTCAAAGAAGAAACATTATTCCCCTGATCTGTTGAAAAACATACTCCCCCTGTCGACTATAAGCATCTTGGAAATACACTAGATATTCAATAAGTACTCCCCCTGACCAGGTGAACATATTAGACACAAGAGATTATAACCCCCAACTTTTGACGAAGATATCCAAAAGGGGTCGCTGCTAATGGTTTAGTAAAGATATCAACAATCTGTTCTGTAGAAGGTATATAATTCAGTTGAACAATTCTATTTGTAACTTGTTCTCTGAGAAAATGGTACTTGATTGGAATATGCTTAGTCTTGGAATGAAGAACAGGATTCTTGGAGACACTAATGGCACTTGTGTTATCACAATGAATTGGAATGGGATCAGTGTAATTTACCTTCAGATATGCAAGAGTTTGTATCATCCATAAAATTTGTGTGCATCAAGTAGCAACAGCAATGTATTTTGCCTCTGTAGTGGATAATGAAATGGATCCTTGCTTTTTACTAATCCATGCAACTAATGAGTCACCCAGAAAAAATGCTCCTCCACTGGTGCTTTTCTCTCATCAACACAGTTTGCCCAGTCTGCATCTGAATAAGCAGTTAACTGGAAATTCTGATTTCTAGGATACCACAGACCATAAGTCATTGTTCCCTTCAAATATTTAAATATCCTTTTGACAGCTACCAAATGAATTTGTTTAGGAGCAGACTGAAAACGACCTACCATTCCAACAACTTGCATTATATCAGGACGAGATGTTGTGATGTACAGAAGACTACCTATCATAGAGCGATATGTTCTTTGATCAACATCAGGTGAGATATCATCTTTACTCAGCTTGCAACCAACCACCATAGGTGTGCTAACTGTAGAGGAATATTCCATCTGAAATTTCTTCAACATCTCTTTCAAATATTTTTCTTGAGAGATAAAAATTCCTGCAGAGCTTTGTTTTACTTGTAAGCCAAGAAAATATGACAGTTCTCCTATCATGGACATTTCGAATTCTTTCTTTGAAATTTGTCCAGTCTATAATACCAAGCTCGTGGTGCTTGTTTTAGTCCATATAAGGCCTTCTTCATCTTACAAACATAATTAGGATTATCTGTCAAAGAGAATCCTTCAGGTTGCTCCATATATACTTCTTCCTCTAGATATCCATTAAGAAATGCTGACTTAACATCCATCTGATAAACTTTGAAATTCTTATGACATGAATAAGCAAGAAATATTCTGATAGCTTCTAATCTTGCCACTGGTGCAAAAGTTTCATCAAAGTCCTGACCTTCAACTTGTGCATATCCCTTACAGACCAATCTAGATTTATTTCTAACAACTTGTCCTTTTTCATTCATTTTATTCTTGAACACCCATTTGGAACCTATTACATTCTTATTTTCAGGTCTAGGGACAAGCTCCCAAGTATTGTTCTTCTCAATATGATCAAGCTCTGCATTCATTGCTCTAATCCAATTATCTTCCTGGCTAGCTTCCTCAAAATTTTTAGGTTCAGTCATAGATAAAAAGGCAACATGAGATTGTTCTGAGTCTTTAATCAATTTCCTTATTGTCTGAACTCCTTCATTTATATCCCCAATTATCTGATTTTCAGGATGATTCTTTCTAATAATTCTGAGAGGTGGTTTTGCTTCTTTCTGCTTATTTGTGTCAGTTTGAATATTCATATCTTCATCTGATACAGACTCTTCTCTTTCTGATCCTTGGACCTGTTCATCTTCATCTTCAACTGTATCTTTTGTTATTGGTTCAGCACTACTTACATTTCTGACTGGGATTTCTTCATCAACTTTTATATCTATACAATCAACTAGCTTGTGCAGTCTCTTATTGTAGCATATGTACCCTTTACTATTTGTAGCATAACCCAAGAAGATACCTTCATCAACTTGGTCATCATATTTGCCAATAGTTTCATCATTGTTCTTGATATAACATGTACTCCCAAAAACTTTAAAATGCTTTATTGAAGCAGGTCTTCCAAACCAAAGTTCATAAGGGGTCTTGTCACTGTGCGGTCTGAGATGAGATTTGTTAAGGATATGAACAGTTGTATGTATTTCTTCCACCCAATATGTCTGAGGTATGTTCCTTTCATTCATCATTGATCTTTCCATTTGCTGTACTGGCCTATTCTGTCTCTCAACAACTCCATTTTGCTGTGGAGTCCTTGGAATTGTGTACTCTCTTTTGATCCCATGCTTATCACAGAACTCTTTGAAGTTTCCTGAACTGAACTCTCCTCCTCTATCAGACCTTACTACCTTTAATCTTTTTCTTGTTTGATTCTCAGTCAGAGCCTTAAATACCTTGAATTTTTCAAATGCTTCAAATTTTTCTTTCAAAAAGGCAACCCAAGTTATTCTAGAATAGTCATCAATAATCAACATAAAGTAATTTTCTTTTCCTATACCTTATTTCCTTGATGGACCACATAGATCCATATGTACTAACTGAAGAGGTTTTTCTGTTGAGGGAAAGTTTTTAGATTTGAACTGAGTGCGAGTAAGCTTTCCTATCTAACAGGATTTACAAACAGAGTCATATGGCTTTGATATCTTCGGAAGATCTTTTACTGCCCCATTGTTTTTGAGTTTGATTATGTGATCAAAATTTAGGTGACCAAGTCTCCTATGCCACAACCAACTTTCATCGTATTTGCTTAAGTTGCATTCTTCTTCTTCTTCTTCTTTTAAAACATAGACATTGTTTTATGTTCTTATACCTTTTGCAACTAGCTAACCTGAATCCACAGTTTTTATTCTACAGTCTTTAGAGGTAAAAACAACTTCACACCCTCAGTCACAGACTTGAATGACACTAAGTAGATTATGTTTCAAATCTTCTACAAGCAACACGTCTTGATCTTTTCATTTTCCGTTACACAAATTCACAATTCCTTTACCTTTTATCTTTCCAGGTGCATCATTTCCAAAAGTTACATTCCCTGATTTTCTATCACTTAGAGTTAGAAACTTACTTCTGTCTCCAGTCATGTGTTTGGATCATCCACTGTCAATATACCAGGGATTCTTTTTCTTTTGGGCTAATAGCACTAGTCCGCACTTGTCATCTACTTTCTTCTTCCATACTTTGACATTTTCAGAAGTGGAGATCAAATCTGAATTGTATTTCCTTAAGCAACAGTCTGCANTGATTGTTTGTTGCTTGGTTGTCTCAATATTTGTTGTGGAAGATAGTTATTCATTGTATATCTTGATTGTTCATATCTAAATCTTAAAGAACAGTTTATAGCTTTGTGACCAAAATTAGAGCAGAGAAAACAGTAATCATAGAAAAAATATTTGTACCTTGAAAAGATCTATCTTCTTTGAGGAGGTTGACTTCTGTCACGCCAATAATCTTTCTGATCTATAAATTCAGGTTTGGGGATTTTTCTTTCATTTCTTCTTGGTGACTTATTTTCCTTCTTTGTTTCTGTAGAGTGATTGTTGCCAATGTTTGAGGATTTGACAAACTTGATAGATTYTGTATTACTTGAATGATCACTACTTGACCCTTCTTCATATCCCAATCCAACTTTCAACTTTGAATTTCTTTGCTGATTTAGAATGGAGGTTAATTCTTATGAGGCTTTAATACTTGGCAGATTTTGATGATACAATCCTTTAAATTTCTCCATTTCTTTTCTAGTTTTTACTATCTCTTCTTCTAAGGCTTCACACCTGACTTTCTTCTCTGACAATTGTTGTTTCAGTATGTCTTCTATTTTCTTTGCCTTTTCTAATTCCACCTTCAGCAGAGCAAAGTCTTCATCAGGTTTTTTGTTGTCTTTCTCGATTTGTGTCAACAATTGTTTTTGTTTTCTGTTCTTGGTTCTGAGTCTATCGATTTCTTCCAATGCACTGATCAGTTCTCCTTCCAAATCAACCACAACTTCTTCATCATTCTCATCACTGCCTGTGCTTTTATTATCATAATCCTCCTGGGCCATAAGCATGAATTCATTTGCCTTATCTTCACAGGATGAGTCACTATCAGTGTTTTCTAAGGAATTGTCATTATTTGCAACCAAACTTTTCTTCTTATTATATTTCTTGTATTTGTACTTCTTTTCATCATCAGAGTTCTGGTCATTTTCTGATGGGGACACTTAGATGCAAAATGACCTATCTTACCACAGTTAAATCATTTGAAGGGAAACTTCCCTTGATATTTTCCTAATCCTTTCTTTAACCTTCTCACAAATTTTGCCTCAATATCATCTAATTCTGAATCAGTGTTCTTGTCTGCTTTAAAAGATGCTTCTCTAGTACTAGATTTGTCTTTGTTAATTCTCATTTCATATGCAGTTAGAGTTCCTAGAAGTTGATCTATGGACATATTTTTAAGATCATTTAATTCTTCTATTGCAGAGACTTTTGGATTAAATTTATCAGGCAGAGATCTTAAAATCTTCTGAACTAAGAGTGAATCATCAAACTTGTCACCAAGACCCTTCATGACATTTACAAGTTCTTCAACTCTTAAAAAATACTTGCTAATTGTTTCATCTTCATTCATCTTTAGTTCTTCAAATTTCAATCTGTATGTTTGGAGTTTGACATCTTTTACTTTCTCATTTCCTTCATAATTGTTAATAAGTTTGTCCCACATTGCTTTGGCAGTATCAAGATGCATCACCTTTACAAACTCAGCTTCAGAAAGTCCATTCAAGATAGCATTCATTCCCTTAGCATTAAAACTAAAATCTAACTTATCATCCTTGGAGGATAGCACAATAGGCTTTGTATATCCAGTCTCTACTACATCCCAAACATCAGCACCCAAGGCCATTAAGTATGTTCTCATTCTAATCTTCCAGAAGGAAAAATCTTTTCCATCAAATAGAGGGGGCTTAGAGGCTGAAGTCCCTTCATGACTTGTCATGTTTAAGCTTACAGATCTACCTTTAAATAAAAGGAACCCGCTCTGATACCAATTGTTGAAATTACTAATACAACTAAGAGGGGGGGGTGAATCAGTTGTCTTTGAGCTTAAACAATATTAACTCTATTAAAATATTCTTAATCTTTCTTCAAGTGATCATCAACATTATATAGCATATGGACAGTAAAAGTAAAAAGCATCAGTCACACATAAGGTATACACAGAGACAAATTTTCACGAGGAAACCCATAAAGGGAGAAAACCTCTTGTTCTTTGAAATGATAGGCAGTCTTTTAAGTTCTGTACATCATCTTTAATTGAGCACCAACTCAATGTGAGGCTGCTACCTCTATTTTACAAGTTGCAACTTGTTTGAGAGCACCAACTCTCTGGTTTCTCTAGCACCCACTAGAAGGAAGCACCAGCTCCCTGGTTTCTCTAGCATCCACTAGAAGGAAGCACCAACTCCCTATAAGTTCCAACACCAACTGGATGGAAGCACCAACTTCCAGTTACACAGGCTCCAACCTGTATAACAGAGAACACTTGTTCTCCCTTGCACCACCCTGCCACCCTGGTTTCTCTGGATACAACCAGATGGAAGCTACAACTTCTTGTGTTCAAGCTCCCACTTGAACCTCTGAGGACAACAGTCCTCCCGAGCACCTCCCAACCTCCCTAGAATATAAATGAACATATAAACATTCAACTACATAGATACATCAATTCTTACCAATCTTTCTTTGTTCTGTACATCTGGTCATCTTTTGACTGTTCTGCAATTCATTTCTTCCTCTGTCTGATCAGCAGGTCTGCTCTGCATCAACTTGTTCTGTCAGTCTGCTCTTTTTCAACTTGTTCTGTTCTTCTTCTCTGCGTTTCATCTCACACTGCACATATACTCAATCTCATCCTGCGCATCCTCTCATTTTATTTTTCTTACACTTTCATTATTTTCTCATACAGAACGACCAACCCTCCACAGTCTGTCTCATTTTCTTTTATACACGTATCCACGACGGTTGCACTTCGCATTTCCTTTGGCAAAAGAAAGACAACTGTCCGAGCAACTGAAACTCCAACTGATTCGCAATCATGAGTTCGTTTTTCTAACAGATTCATAATTGAGGAGTTAACTGTGAGAGAGAACAGTGACCCTCCGATCAACACTTGATCTGACGGTTCAGATCATTCCGCGATTTCGACACTCCTGATGTTCAATTTTCTTGTCACTTACAAATCCCGATCTACGAAATTCTGATACAGAACTTTTCTACACTAGTCCTTCCCGAATATGACTATGGTCATAACCAAGCGCCTATGCAAAAAGCGCTTTCACGATTTCTCGTTTCGTGATTTTCGACACTATGCTCCGTTGACCCCAAGTCAGCGAAATTTTGATCACTTGCCACATGTCCTGTGATTCCATGGTCCAGATCCGATCTTGATTCAACGACTACGATTGAATCGCGATTTCACGATTTCGACATTCTTGTTGCATTGGGTTCTTTGCCTCTCTATGTTGCGATTCACGAAACTCTGATATGGAGTTTGATCAACGTCCAGATCTGATCTCTATTCAACGACTACGATTAAATAGCAATTTCTCATATCGCGAAATCGACATTCTTGTTGCATTGTTTCT